>WEIS01080019.1:645-58184 GCA_013389965.1 Todus mexicanus
AAGGAACATGGACAATAGTTAAAAAATACGATTTATTATCATCAGCTTGGTTTCCCACTAAGCAATGTCAGCTCTAGTAGATGGATCAGTCCAAAAAAGATGATTGCCAGAGCAAATAGCTCATGTTCTCCACTACTGATTTCTCTATTGGTTTAACATGATAGAGCAATTTCAAATGGAGCCCAAAAGGGTTCTGGAGCTTCTAATTGTTCTTCCCCTATTTCCTTCTAGTTTTGGTTAAAGTTTATATTTTTGACTCTTGAACTGATGATGTGACATTGTTTACTCATGATAAAAGTAGATGTTCTGGAATGTATAATACAAAATGAAGCCTCAGTTATATGTTTAAACTAATCTTCCAAGGTACAGTAGTTGAATGTCTTAGTTTAAAGCTATGACCTGTATTCCAACAGCATTTTTCTTTTAATTTTCCATAAAGAATCCAATCAGATGAAGAGTGTCAAAAGGAGTCTACGAATGAGACAGCAAGATGGCAGTTCCACTGTTGATTGAGAGGTTGAGGAAATGGACTAATGCATGAGTGCTGTGATATGTCTGTCCAAGAAAAGGATGTTAAAACGTGGACTCTCGTGTTATTAAACCAGAGAAGATCTGGGTTGTGATCATCCTATGGAAATGGACTTTGCCCTTGAATTAATCAGGGGACTGTTATCGGTGACTGACTGTCCAGTGACGGATCTGTTTGAGGACTGGGTGGCAAAATCTTACTCTCGGGTTGTGTGCGCTTAACAGGCAAATTCACGTGGTAAGAGATCTATTGCTACGCCTTTGGAGAAAATGTAATGTTTTTTTAAAGTGACTTAATAAAAGGTTTTGGTTTCTTTCATACTTTGTGTTTGTCCTTTCTGGCTGAATCTTTTTTTACCCCTAATTGTGTTGATATTTAAGTGGGTTACATTTTTAGTCACTGTTCGAGTGAGAAATACTTAAGCATGGTAATATTTTGTGTTATACTTGATTTAAAATGTGGTTTTCATTTGCAAATTATGCTCACTTTGCCATGACTTCCAATGAATTTTAATTATTCGGTTTGTTCACTCAGGTGCTTAATGTTAGGGGTTTTTTTCAGTACTTGACCTATTGTCAGGGTGCTTCTGCTGAACTTTCTCAAGTTATTTTAAGATGGAATTGATACCAATTGAAGCCTGGACAAATACGATGATAAAGGAGCATTGGAATGTTTTGTCTAACTTTTTTAGCTACTCTGCTTCCGTTGTGTATGGGTACAGAAACTTTTTCAACAGATTTCCTGGATGACATACTTCCTAAACAGTCTGTTCAGTCTTAAAATGGTTCTGTGCAAGTGTCCAATCTGCTTCACCGCTGTTTGATGTAGACTTACCTGGGTGATACCGTACCACGTGTCTGATGAGAAAAAATGGAATTATTCTTGATATTGCTACAGATGATATGTTAACCTTTATGAATGAATTTTAAATGGTTCTTACGTGCAAAAAAAATTACAAGTTTCTTTTCAAGTTTCTTGTGGATCAAATAATTAAACCGTAGCCACCTGCCTATGGATGTTTCACCTGAGTTTGAGTTGTCTCTGTTGTATGCTGGTGGGCCCAGATGACGAGCCTGGTGCTGAGATAACCAAGGTGGTTTCTTTCAGAAACAAACAAAAGACAAACAGAAACAAAGAAAACCCCTTTGGGTGTGTTTAACCATTTGACTTGGTCAGGGTTCTTGGTAAATGACCATTTTTGCCATGATTAATTATTAATACCTGTTTAATCCAGCCGTTTTGATGATACACGCTTGCTCACGTTTGGTTTTGCCATGTGTTGGTTGATGGAGTTACCCATTGGGACCAAACGAAAGGGATCCATGTTGAGATGATTGGTTTTCTGGAGTGTTACCCAAACTTGCTCGGCACGGTCTTGCATTGTGTTGTGGAGGTTTTGTAGCTGTGGTGCAAGGGGGCTTCTGTAAATAATCGCCAAGGCAAAGTTCTTTGTGATAGACCGTGGTAATGGAGAGTTTTTACTCAGCCCCCTTGGTGCGGGCAGGTTGTTGGTGGATGCGAATGATCAGTTTATGGAGGAGCTGATGGGAACTGTCTTGGTTCTACTGGTAGAAGCTGATGTTTTGGGGCAGTTGGGATGCTGTGCCATGGATGTCCCCATGGAAGCCCAGACTAGCCCATTGCTCCCCAGCGGTTCCCCCAGTGTTTGATTTCCTTGTCGTGTTGTGATGCTTTTGAATTTTTAAGATGTCCTTGCACTTTAAGGAGTTTGTTGCTTGTGGGAAGACACCAGTAGTCAGAATCCTAGCGGTTGTGGGATGCTTGGACCTCCTCCATTTCCTCTCTGGTCCATCCTCTCCATACTGGGATGTTGTATTTGAGATGTTGCTTGATTTCCAGTTCCACAGCTTGGCTACTGTACAGCTGTAAATGAGTCTGTTGTGTTAAAATCTGTTCATGACCATTAATGGGTTAAGAAAGTTGAATCAGAAATAACCCCTTTTTTTGGTGTTGGGCTTATTTTGTAGCCGTGCCTTCGTATAACTGATCAAAATCGCGTAGCTGTTGGATTTTTGGTGTTGGGGAAGACCACTAGGGAGGCGCTGTGGAGCTGGAGGGGGAGATCAGCAACGTGGGGCTTGCTTAGGAGCACCCAGTGCTCTCATCCCAAGCTTTTAGTGCAGCTGTTGGGTGACGAATGGTGGAGCTGTTGCTTGGGGATACTGCCCCTGAGCTGGGAAAAAGCTCCCCCATGGGTGGGGTGAGCCCCAAGGTGGGCTGCTGCTGCCTGCATGGCTCGCAGCTCCACTGCCATGCTTTCAAAATGGCTTGTAACAGCACCACTTCCTGTCCAGGGAGGAAGTAATTTTAGCCCAGGCACTGAAATATTTAGCAAATCTTTTTAAAACAAAAGGCACAAATTCCATTTCTTTCTGGTTTCAAAAGGGTGCCTGAGCCACATGGGGTTAAGGTGCCCCTTGAGCTGGGGTAGTTGGCAGAAGCCGGGCTGTGGGGGTAGCAGGCACCCTTTAGGTGGAGGCTATCTCTTTTTTTGGTAGAAATGAAGGGGTGGGTCTATGGTACATCACCTGAGTTGTGGGGTAAATGTAGAGAGTGTCAATCAAAGGCAGAGCTCAGAGCTGGGAAGGAGCTCTAGATGGCGGCTGTGCCTTAGAGAGAGCGCGCTCAGCTCCGTGCCTTCCCCAACACTTTACGCAACTTTCCCTAACTTTCGGGCAGCCTCAGGGGGCCCCCACAGCCCCTTGCCTCTCCTAGGCACTAATCGGGGGCCGAGCGGACCTTTTTCGGGCAGAAAAGCAGCTTTTGAGGGCTCCCTTTTCGTGCCTTGCTGGAAAGAAGAAGCCGTGGAGAGAGCCCAGGTCGTTGTTTTTCCAGCTTAGAAGCCATGGCGTACCTCCATTTTTGTGCGCTCTCCTAATGAGCTTTTTCCCCCGGACATTTTTGTACTAATTACCGCTTCTTTTTGCTTTATCGGCAGCATATTTTTGGGATTAGAATATATATATTTTTTTTTATTCTCCGAAATTCGTATTTTATTGTTAGAACTCGAAATATTTTGGATCTAATGTTTTTCCACCACCCGAAACTAATATCGACTTGGTCCTGGCGGCGGTGCATGGATCAGGTAGGTGAGCAATTAATAATAATAATTTTTAGATTTCTGCCGTTTTGAGTACTTTGATTTTCGACCGATTTGAGCTGTATTGGGATGACGCAATAAGATACAGAGATTATTTGCATCCAGTGTTACTTTGGGAAAGTTTGCAGGATGCTCCTCCGCTGTGTTTATTGTCGGATTTTTTTTCTTGGAAAAGCGATTATTTGTTTGAAATCTCCGTTTTGCCGTGTTGATCAGTGTTGTGTATTGTTATAACAATATCGTTGCAGCGTCAGGACTTTGTTCCTGATAATGAAAGCCAGTGAAACGAGCTGGGACCTTACCTTTCTTTCAACTTTTGACAGTAAATACCTGGGCACAGGACTTCAAAGCAAACAGACACCCCTGACCCCCTCTTAATCTTTAAGAATAAAAAGATGATGAGAAATAAGGACAAAAGCCAAGGAGAGGAGGGTTCAGTCCACAGCAATGCATCGAGGTATGATCTATCAACTTACTTTTGTTTTTTTTTTTTTTTTTTATTTGGTAAAACCTGTGAATAGCCTGTTTACTTTGACAGCCTTGGGTTACTGTCAGTGCTTAATTCCAAACATTTTCCTGATTTTGCTGCCTTTTTAAGGAATGACCTTGAGATTGTTAGCATGCCACACCCTAATTTTTTTTTTTCGGAGCAATTTCTGAAAGTTGTGTTGTGACTTAAGGGCCCATGTCAGAGGCAAAAGGTACTGTACCTTTATTCAGGGGAGCCCTTTCCTCTGTATGATGTTTTTCCAGCTTTCGAATTTCAATTTTTAGGTTTTTTGTGCTGTGAAAAATGACCTTGTCGGTTTAGCCATTGCTGCATTGCACCATTTTACATACAAGGCAGATTTTTCTTTGAAGAATCTCAGAAGTCTAAACTTTAACTGAGGGCCATACAGAAGCCTGGTGTAGTAGTAAATTATAGTAAATAGACCCAGGAAAAAGTTACATGAATGAAAAAAAGCTCATTTTAAAATATAAACTGGAAAGTGCCTGTTTGTCTGATACCCCTTGCTTCAAATTTTATTTGAGCTTGTAGAACTTTGATACTGTTTAGGTATTTTAGAATATTTTTAGACAATTTAACCAGACTTTCTCCTGCTGGTGATGGCATTTCGGATCATAAAATATACACCGGGACTGTTAACAAGAGGCTGCAAATGCTTTGCTGGTTTGTTTAATGTATTTTTTTTGCTCGGAGTGGTTTTGTTTCTTTTTGTCGAGTAACGAGATTCTTTACAGATTTTTATAAACTTAACCTTGATGTGGGAAAAGATCTGAAACACTGGAAATGTTTGTTTGCTAGGAATGCAGAAGTATAATTACTGAATTGCTCATTTTGTATTTGAAGGGTCGGCTTTTTCGAAAATGGGAAATTGAACTATATGCATTTTTTGTTTCCCGGTTTGTAAATACACGCTCGAGTTTTGCATTTTGTTGATTTTCATTGAATTGTGGCCTGTTTCTCTTTCTCCGGTGTTGTCTTCAGGAATTTTTAACCGACATTAATAAAAAAGAATTGTGAACCGTCTGTTGTATCACATGTGCTCTATGTGATGTTTGCAGGTGTTTGAATAGTATTCTTGATGTCCAGTGTTTAACCTTCCTTAAACACACAAGCTTGAAATACTGTGGGGAATTTTATATATTATCGAATTACCGTAACCTTCTAGCAGAAACTGGGGGGGGCTATTCTGGGTGCTTCAAAAACGCAGTCAAATTTTAAATCCTAGAATGGAGATGGGTAAGTTTGTTAAATTTGAAATTATTAACAACTCAGGTAGCCTCAGGGGCTGTCGAAGCATAACCTACAGCACCTATGCAGAGCTTTTAGTATAATGCAGTTTAAAAACACATCGGAGTTTCAAACTGTGCTGTGTTTATTACTGCAAATGCTGCACACAGAATATTGCTTAAAAAGCTGATTTAAAAAAAACCTCACTGCTTTTGATTCGGGTTATTTAAGTCTTTATGCTTTTTCTTAAAACACAGGTGATCAGCAAGAGCATTCACAGGTCTAATTTGTTCAGGAAATCTAAATTAAGGTATTTTATCGGTGTTAGAAATACGATGCTAAAGAGGAGATCAAACTGGAGGTGTGGAGCGGTGGTTGGGCAGAAAGACCTTTGGGGTTTTCGTCCTGAGGGGTATTACATTTGCATAGTGTCTCCTGTGTGCTTTTGGGGTTTTCATTGAAAGGGTAGTTATCATAACGGATCAATTCACACCTCACACCTGTTGGGTGAGGTTACTCTTCTGCCCTTTCACGATTTTTTTTTTTATTCCCCTCAAAATTAACTTGCTGTGGGTAGCATCCATTCACCTGGAGTGTGGGAACAATCGAGCACAGGATATTTGCGAGCGAAGCCCCGTCGAGCTTCTTTCTGAGCTGTGAGTCAGCTGAATGTCGTAAAATGGGCTTTACTTCCTGAGGTTGACTTGAAGTTGTAGGGGAAATGATTTCTAGGAAGTAAAGCCACCGCTCTGCTTTACTGTAGCCCAGAAAGGCCCTGATGTCTGCACTTCACATGCTGCTGGCCAGCTTGCTTCCCAGTTGGGAGACCAGCTCAGCATCCGTGGAAATACGTGAAGTCCTGTTACGTAAACCCTGGTGGGAGGCCTGGGTGCTGGAGATGGGTGGGAAAGGTAGATGTGGCCGCTGCCATTCACCTGGGACGGAGAAGTAAAAATGCAGGACTAGAGGAAGGTGTTAAAGCAGAAGAAAATACAATTCCCATATACCACCTTAGTGCCCAGACTGGGAAATACGTTTGGAATTGACTCCTACCTTTGCAGTCCTAAGGAAACACAAAGGCATGTGCTGAAGGAACGAAAATACCTGAGAATTGTCCCAAACCAGCTGATTGCTCCTGGGGAGGGAAATGATGTTAACTCGTGACAGTTTGCAAGTGGAGGGGTGTACTCAGTGCCTTTCTAGGTGAACAGCAACACCTGTCCTTTGTGTATGGACAGTAAATCTTTCCAAACTTGAAACTGATTGATTCTGTGCAACTTTCTCCACCTAGGATAAAAGTTGGTTTCTAATAACCGCCGCCTGCGTCTCTGGGACTTGCATTAAATAATTGAACGTGATCCTGGTGTGTTTTCTAGCATCTTCTGAAAGGCAGGTGGTGTGCGAGGGGTACATCCATGCTGCAACCCTGATGCCAACTGCGGAGGTCAGAGGCAGGCTGGGGTCCCCCCAAAGTCCAGGAGTGAGTTTTGTAGGTGATGGCAAGTAACACAGGGTGGATACCTTGTTCCTTTTGGTTCCCCATGGCCTGCATCTGTTGCAGTTGCTCTTGGGCCTCCTAAATACCCTGGTGTGGGAATGGCTTTTGCTACAGAAGCTGCAGGGTTGAAGAAAACCCTTGCATCTGTACCCAGCTCTTGGCTTCTGTAGCACGTAGCCATTATTTTTCAGGGGGAAATAAAGGTCGCGGTGGGTTAGATCTCAGCCTGGTTTCTGCTGGGAGAGCTGGAAGGCTGAGATCTGAAATGGCGCTTTAGTTTTTGCTCAGCGACCACCTCAGCGAGGCAGGCTGCTCTGCGGCGTGTGCTGCAGCCCTCGCAGAGCACAACACCCTCCATCTACGTGGCAGCCATTTTATGAAGATGCAGTTACACGCGAAAGAGGATCTGGCGGGAGGGGGGGAGGAGGGAAAAGAAGTCGTTAAGCAAAAATTGCCCTCCCTGGTTGGCGATGGAAGCAGGGGGCATCCCTTTCTCGTTTCGGTAGCGCTCGAGAAGCCCCGATTTGCCCGCGAAAGGAGAGGGGAAGGCTGCACTGGGTGGCATTTTGGTGCGGGTCCAGTTGAGTCACAAAATGGCTGTTCCTTTGTGCCGCAGAGCTGACAGACATACTGCATTGCACTGGGTGTACTCGCGAAGCAGCAGGAAGTTGCTGGTGGGGAGTTCAAAGGCCATCTTGTGCTCGCTGGGGACGCCCATTGGCTGCGCTCGCCTGGTAACAGGCGGACGGACGGAGAGAGGGAGGGAGGGACGGGAGGGAGGGATGGCGGCTGCTGGCGCGGAGGCAGAGCCATGGCGGCGCGTGATGGCTGCGTGCGCCGCGCCGCCTCTCCCACGCCAGCCCCGGGCTCCGCTGGGCTCAACTGGGCTGTACTGGGAGCGTGGACGTGGAGCGTGTGGCTGCCGTCGCCTTCCCTCGCTTCCTCTCCTCTGGCGGGCTATTTATTATATTTATTATTTTTTAATAGTGCGAGCTATTTTGAGAAGCAAAGGACTTGAAAAGGAGCAGGTTATTTTTGGTGCGGCTTCTTTTTTAACCCCCCCCCTTTTTTTTTTTTAACTTCAAAAAGGAATCGCAGAATATCGTAGTATTCCTGGAACATCTGGCGGGGTTTTTTTTATAGCATTATGGCTTTCAGCGTCCTTAAATCACTAAAGCTCACTCTCGCTTTCAGTGCGCATTTTGCAACTGGTTTTCTCTGAGTGGAAACATTAAATATATTTATTAAAATGCCTCTGACTGGGTTGCAGCTTTTCGGTCAGGCTGACAGATTTTTTAGCAGTCGTGGCCATCGCATACGTACCGAATCTTTCAGTTTCGGTTGCACTGCTGGATTTTTTTAATGAAGATTTTTGGTTTTCCTTTTTAAGCTTTTAACCCTTTACGAAACTGCCCGGAGGCTTTTATTTTACTTTTTTATTTTTAAGAAAAGGGAAAAGGCTTGATCAGTGCAGGACACAGAAAGGAATAATGTGCAAGGAATTCATATGATTAATGATGTAATCCATGCGCAGCACAAAGGAGATTGTTCTTGTTTGGCTTTGTTACTTCTGTTTCACATTATCCTCTCGAAGGAAATGTCTCATCTAATTACGAATGCACCATTCGGAGACTTTCAACTTTTCTGTTTCCTGTTTTGTGATTACTGCCAGGGATGGATACAGTAGAGACAGTGCTATAAAAAAAAGGCTCCAACTGCAAGAAGCCGCATTTAGCTGAAATTTAATCCCTTCTGGATTGTTATTTTTAGTTAAACATCTTCAGCTAATTAATCCCAGTTTATTATTCTCTAAATGCGTGGCTTTTGCTGAATAAAAAAACCCAAAACAACAAATGGGAAAATAGGACTAAAGAACTGGCCTAGGTAGTTATATAAAAATGTCTGTACCACACAGTGTGTGCTCCTGTCAGGGTATGGCTGTGCTTGTGTGCACGTGTGTGCTCCCACATCGCGCCTCCCGGAGTTTTATTTATTAGTGCCTTCAGCCAAGAGAAGTCGATGTGGCTGAGATTGTAGATTACAGCCTGTTCCGCTTGCTCTTGGGTTGATGTTTCACCTGCTGTACTTCGAGGCCAACAGGTTGCCCTTATCTGCACCTTCCCCCATTTCCTATGTGAGCTGAAGCCGAGCTCTCCCACGGCTCTGGTAGAAATACCGCTCGCGTTGCGGTGCCGCAGGCTCGTACCCCGACTGCATCCCAGGGGGTGGCACTTCTGAGAACACGGGATCTCACACGTGTGTGGGGAGCAGCGAGGCTGCCTGCGTTTGAGCTGCAATAACCACCCGAAACACATTTTCGTGGCTAACATCTTGGGAAAGCAGTGATAATTCATTTTAGTCTCTCCAACTTGGTAGAGGGAGAAACCACTTCCCATCTTAGTTTTCATGTTTCACCTCATCTCAGAAAGCTGTTCGTAGGATCAGCAGGTTCCCGAGTTGGCTCTGCCTGTCTCTGAAGAATTTTTATCCTGGCATGTCTCTTTATTCAGCCTTACCAGCGCTGGTGTTGAGCAGACGAGAGGACCAGTGACAGATGCAGCCAGGCTAAGCCATGTGGTGAAGTACCTGGAACTGTGAGCAGGAGTGTAGGGACTGCACCCAAGCTTCACCCAGCATGACCTTGCTTCTTTTGAACTGGAAACATCTGAATTAAACCTATTCTGGGTGGGTTTGGCAGCTGGTGCTGAAATTGCATCTCCTGAAGCTGTGTAGCTGCCACTGCCTCTTGTTTCCTGTTGCAGACAACAGTTCCAGCAGGAATTGTGATGTTAAATCTGGCTGTTGAGTTCTGAAGATGGAGAATCACTTCTAAATCTCCCATTGCCCCCAGCTGAAACCTATCTCAGGAGGGTGGTGATAATGGGTGGAGAAAGCTTCTGCTCTGTTATCTCTCCTCTGCTTCAAGGAAAATAAATACAAACAAGAACAGCACTGGGGGAGGGGATGGCCTGGATTACCATAATTAGATATAAGCAGCCTTCTAGCAAAGGATGTGCTGATCCACTGACATGGTGTCTTACTTCACTTTTTTTCTGGTGTTTTTAATAAAAGACGTGGTGAAATATCATTTGAAGATGGTCCTTCAACAGGTACTGGTGTGCTTGTAAAGTCAGCCTGTGTAGCATGAGAAGGATTCCTGAATTGAAAGTAGAAATGACTAGATGGAAAAGTCACATGTAATGACATGCAGTGAAACTTTTCTGAATCTGTCCTATAGTTAATACCCACTTTTCTTGGAGCAGGGAGCATCTTTTGGATATAACAAGGATCAAAATATTGATGAGTCTTTCCACACGCGTAGCATAATTTTCAATATACAGCTTACTTTATATTCACCTGTAGCCTGAGATAAGCTGTGCTGTAGTACATGTGGAGTGTTTTGGCTGTGACTTTTGAGGTTAAAAACCCCTAGAAGTTTGAAACAGGGGTCTCCAGTTCCCTTGGGGGGATGGTGCTGGTAACGCTCACACAGCGTTTCATCTTGCCAGGGCTTCCTTCTGTGGAGTGTTTGCCAAGCACCCAGTGCTCCACAGATGGGATCTGAGCACTTCACGGCTCACCAGCCTTCTCCAGGCTGTGAACAAGCGTGTTGCAATGTCGAGAATCCACCGACTCCAGAACACCCGGCTCCTTCGGAAAAAACGCTTGTGTTGTAACTCCTTTATGTTCCCGCAAGTTTTATTGTGAGGTATAGATGACTTAACAGAATTGCTAATATATTAATTATAGGACTCATTTGCATCTCTTTCCTGGGGAGGAACCTCTTCTGGGATCTCCACAGCTGTCACCGGTTACGTATGAAGGCT
The DNA here is from genome assembly GCA_013389965.1 of Todus mexicanus. Lineage (NCBI taxonomy): Eukaryota > Metazoa > Chordata > Aves > Coraciiformes > Todidae > Todus > Todus mexicanus. The sequence continues at coordinate 11,356 of WEIS01080019.1, forward strand.
TAATGGTGAGCCTTGAATCTCTGGGTTAAAAACAACTTTTAGCAGTCACTTGAAATAAACCCCCCAGGCCAAGTCCTCTTCTGAACAACAGGCCCTCTGGAACCAGGAGTTTGTGCACCTTCAGATTCTTGGTAATAATTTTGAGTCTGAAATTTCCATATTACTGCACTTTTTTAGTCTGTTAGGTCTTCAGGGAAGTTTACAAATGTTAAGGGAGAAAAAGCAACTACCCTTTCTGTACTAACTTAAACTAAATTCTCTGTATGCCAGCCCTGCCCCCATCCATGTCCACGTCCTTCACAAGAAGTCGGACGCAGCCTGTGTGCTGAGGAGCAGCCTTTGGTGCTGCCAGTGAGCTCCAGCCTGCCTGTCCCTGTGGCCTTGCTGGACAGAAGGTGTGTGCCTCGGGCGATTCTCAGCGGTGGGTGCTGCCCAGAGCCAGCCTGGGTTCCCCCACTCGGGGGATGGTGGATGTGGAGCCATGAACACTTCACCGCCTTCCCTGGGCCCTTTTCAAAGCCCTGGGAGCTCCAATTGTCCTTCCATTTCTGTGCAGGGAAGGGGAAGGATGCTGCCTTTGGAGATTCCCCGATGGTGCTGCTTAATCAAGCAGACAGGTTTTGACTCCTTTTGTGTCTGTGCTGGGGTTTTTTGTCCCCTTATTTCTTTCCCCACTAAACATCCCAAGCATTTTCAGCCTCTGGCTCAAAGATCAGAGGGTGAGAGCGCCAGCCCTCCCCATCATGAATGAACTGCTCTGTTTCACTTGCTCATGCAAGTGTAATGTGGTGCCTTTGTAGTGGAGGAAAAAACCCCACCACTTCGGAAAATACTTGTCATTCAAGATAGCCCTGATGTGCTTCACTGGGAGCTGCAGCAGAGCAGCGAGGGATATATTTAGCTCCCTGTGTGCTCAGGATTGCTTTGCCTGTGGCATTTGGGAGCCTTGTGCTGGGACAAGTAGCAGCAGTAGCCAAAATGTGTGAAGCTTTCCCAGTGCCTCCTCCCTTCCCCCTCCTTTGAGCCAGCCTGGAACCTGAAGAGCCCAGTTCAGATGGTTATTTTGATAGGATACCTGCCGAGCACAGAATCCCTCGGTGGCTGCAGCAGCACCGTGGCCCTGTTGTGCCTAATGCCCTGTAAACGTAATTAAGAGCCAACCTCTGCCAGCGAGGTTGGCAGTCACATGTGGAAGAAGCGTTATGTTCTCTGTGGGAACTCTTCTCACTTGCCTAGTTAAGAGAAAAAAAGTTACTGGTCACAGAAATGAGGTTGGGGAAATACTTTTCTGGTTTTCGAAGGACACATTGGTTATCTGGCAGGGGCAACCCAGTAACCTTGGGAGTGTTTATTGTGCCCTTTGAAAAGCCAGATTATATTGTGAGTATTCAAAGTGTTTGAGACTTGCTTCTGAATGGTATGAAGAGTCTGTGTTTAGTGTATTCTAGTTTAAGTTGCTGCTTTGAGACTGATCGTTGTTAGAAATACCTGCTGTGCAGGGGTATGGCTGGAGCAGCAGGAGTATTTTTCTTCCCTCATTTTCTCCACTTTGGCCTTCAAGAAACAAGTTGGGAAACGCTCTTTCGCTGACTGACTCTTCTCAACATTTATCACTCAGAAAATCTTTGCCTTGGGAGACAGGCAAGCACCAATCGCTTCTCTTAATGGACTTCCAGAATAGAAGAAAGGGAACTCAAAAAGCTGGGAATGAATTTATTCTCCGTGTCACAGTCTGGGTGTCACTCATTCAGCTCTGCTGCAAGCTCCCTGTGCTGTCTGCATGGCCTTGGCTGCCCTCACTGTAGAGTTTACTCAAAGCTTTTTTTTTTTCCCCCTAAGGCAAGGGACGGATGCCACAAAGTTCTTTCCAGTCCTCTGTGGTCCAGCGTTATCCCCTCTTCATCAGATGCTCAATAGCCAGAATCAGGCTTGTTTTTTCTCTCCCTCACTTGTTTAGCCTGGAGGTGAAATTTAATGTGGTTTGGAGCTTTTTTACAGCTACCGCGTGACTTGGGTGCAGGCATCCACCTCAACTGGTGATGCTTGTTTTAATTTGCAATATACGTAGGCATTTCATACATGTTTATATACAACAGGGAACATCACCTTTATAAGATCAGGTATTCAAAGGAAATGTTTGACAGCAAGTCGGTATCCAGCTGAGTCGGTCTGTTAGTGTCTTCCGTGGTTCGTCACCATCCCTTCGCGTGTGCAACAGTTTGTGTCCGGGTCACTTTAGGAAGACACGTCTGTTTAAGCAGTTGTAAATCAGTGGCCTGCTGTGGCTTTGCTGACCTGCGCTTTGGAGTAAATTTAGGGCTGATGCTACTGGTGGACGAGTGAGGCTGGCAGCCCTTGCTGAAGAGCTGCGAGGGCTGAGAAGCCCCTTCTACTGATAGAGCTGGGGCTCACAGATATGCCTGATTTGGAGAGGACACGCTGCTCACTGCAGAGAGCCCCAGCTTGGCTGCCCACTGCTGTGTCAGGGCTTGGTAATGCCATATGGCAGCAGGTCCAGTGGGCTGACCTGTGGTTCTGTGGTTGCCACGGAGTTGGAATGTTTGAGGTTGCAGATTGTTGGCTTGGCTCTGCCAGAGAGGATTGTTGAGGAGCCAGGAGTGGCCAAACTGAGCGGCTTGGCTTGCAGCTGCCCCGCTGCTGCCCCAGAACTGGGGCCTTGCTTGTCCTTTTTTTCTCCTCTGCAGCTCATGGGCGCTGCCAGACATGGTGTGCTTCCACTGTGCCCGGGTCCTGTAACAGCTTGGTCCTGATTTTGCTGACTAAGGCCACGGATACCTATTTTGCTGTTTCACTGGGCTCATTTTCCGATGTGCTACCATGTTCAAGTAGTTCATGCAGATGGCCAACCGAGTCAGTGCTGGTGTCAGCACTGGGTGAGTACTGGGAATGTGAGCTGTAGAGTGAGGGTGAGTGGGAGAGAAGGGGCTGCCCCCCAGCTCCCTGCCTTTGGCCATTTGGTGGCAGCAAGGCTGGACACCTGGGTGTCAGTGATCCACAGGACACGTGAAGCTGTGTCCGACTGTGCATAAGGGCTAAGTGTATGTTTGCTGGAGGGGAATCATAAACTTCGTTTCTGATATTATCCAGCCCTGGGAGTTTATGCCAAGGACCTTCTTGAGCTTGCTTTGCTGGTGCTGAGCTTGTGAAGCCCAGTGGAACATCACTGTCACCTCAAAGGGTTGGAGCAGATGATCCCTGAGGTCCCTTCCAACCTGTTACACTGTGATACTGTGTTTGGATTCCAACTTGTTTAATTTAAGAACTGTTGTGAACATTTTGAAAGATGGGAGGAGCTTGGCTTGTGGGATGGTCTTAGGTCATTAATCCTCCTTTATCCCCATGGCTGAATTCAAGTTCTGTCCATCAAAAGCCAAATTTTATAGTGTGGGGCAGAATCGTCCCAGTCAGAGCCATTCCCTTGTCAGCTCTTGGTTTCAGAAATGCATTATTGGGTCCTTTTTTTTCCAGCTTGTCTTGCACCTTCTGGAAACGTATCTGCTGTTTGTACTTGTTGAGAGCTCATAAGATGTTTTGTTGCTGTTAGCAAAGATGATTCCCTATAAAATAAAATCATACGTGAAATATTAAATGCTAAGGTTGGAGGCTTCAGGCACGCTTCTAATTGCCTTGTAAACTTAGATGCCTGATTGTAAAGGGTCTTATCACTGCCGTTCAGCTACTTATTTCTTGGAAGGAACACGTCCTTCTTCGTAAGGGATGGTTTAGTTTTCTTTCCCCTCAAGTCAGGAGCGGGCTCTTAATTAAAACAGAATTATAGCCTGAAGTATTTCTTAGAAGCCAGGGGAACATACTTGGCTGAGCGTTAGCAGATCTCAGTTTTTATAGGAGTTTCTCACTTCAAGGGAGTTACCAACAACCCAACTGTAGCTTTCTTGATGTTTGCGGGTGTTTCTCTGCTGAATTCGGAGGAGGTTGGACTGCTTGAATCGTAATTTTTACAACAATTAATTATAACTTATCCCCCGCTTAGAGTTTAATTGAAAGTAGGTCTGGTTTGGATGTTAACTTGGGGACGTTAAAGCAGGGCATGTTCCAAAAATAGCTTCGGAAAAGAGGACTTAAATCTCCAGTTCTGTACAGGGTAAGACCTGACTTGACATATAATGTTGCTAATCCTTTATATTCTGTTGGCAGGTAGAAATTCTTCCTGATTGTTAAGATTATTTGATGAAATTCACCTTTTCAGCTCTCTTCTTTTTGTTCTATCAATGTGGAAAAAAGGACAAGCACACATCCTTTTGCCTTACTAACAGGTTGTTTATTAATGAAGAATTATTTGCAACAGCCTTTAGAAGGATGAGCTTCTTNATGGGGTGTAGCTGGTGGAGGGTTGCAGTGAAGAAGAGGTCACTGGGCATTGCAGAAAACACAGAGGAAGGGACAGGCGGAGGCATGGTGTAGCAAGATGGCTGTGCGTGGGGCTGGGCCTTTGGTTGTCACAGATGGAGTGGGGCAGACAGGAGTGACCAGGCGGCCTGGAAGGGTGGCAGTTAAACTTGATTTTCCAGCCCTGCTAGAAGGAAATGATGGCGATACCCCTGTCTCCTTCGGCACCAAGCTGGGACGATGAAACCAGCACCCGTCGGCAACGCTCGCCCTCCACTCCGTGCTGAAAAGGCTCCACTTGTGTTCCTTCAGCCTTAGACATTCTCCCTCGGCACCACGTCCTTCCCGTGCGCAGGTTCCGCTCTTCCGTTTGAGGACTGGTGACCAGCCCCAGAGCAGCCGCCGCCGCAGGGAGCTCGCAAGATGGTGGCAGGGGGATGGCTGTAAGATGGCGGCGGGGAGCCTGGCTCCGCGCCCTGCCCGGCCTGTTCCTGCCGCAGGGATGTCAGATCCCGCGGCGCTCGGCTGCTGCCCTCTGCCCGCTCCCGGCGAGACGGCAGCCGGGAGCTGAGCTGCTGGGGCCAGAGCCAGCCCTCAGCATCCACAGAGCCTAAGGATTTTTATCCGAGTGGGAAATTTATTCCCATGGTGCAAATGAGCCCCGTTTGCCTGTGGATGTGTCTGGGAACAGCAGCTCGCTCTAGCCCTGCCTCGACAGCGCACGCGGTTTTTGTAGAATCGTTTGTTACTGTACACTTCATTTTGCCTTTTTTTTTTAATTGCTTTTTTTTTATTATTTTTTTTGCATTGTCTTTCTTGAATTGCAAAATCTGAGCGGAGCCTTTGGCGCATCTCGTTGCCTTTGTAGTTTTGTACAAAAGGAGGAGAATTAAAAATCTGATTTCCCTCTGCTAAATTTTCCCGTCTCTTCTTTCATAATGTTTTTATCTGCACCCATGCCCTTAAGTATCACAGAAGCACCGAGCAGCAGATCAGGAGCTGGCTTGGAAAGAGACGCTCCTTATCTTACTCCAAAAATTTGCGGTCTCCTTATCGCCGCACTGCGTTTGGGTTTGCGACAGGGTGGGATTTGTAATGCTGCCTCACTAGCACATCCTTTATATGTTTGAATGAGTTTTCACATTTCAGGTTTTAAATGCAAAATAGACGTTGGAGTGATTGGGCAAAAGGTATCGATTGGAGTATTTTGGCTACCTAAAATAGTTTGGCCTCTCACTTGAATATTGTGTAGATTAATGTAAAAGGAAAAAAAAAAAAGAGAGAGAAATGCATCTCTTTGATGTTCTGCTCTCCCATTATCGGCTGCTTGAGAAATGCAGTCGGCCCAGCGCTGGTGTAATCCTTTAAATAGGAACTGCCCCAGCCACATGCCTCTATAAGCTCCTTTCTGCTGCTCTGTTGCTGAATATATTCTTTGTGCAAGAAGCGTGATACTTGCTATAATATATATAGCATTATGCATACAGTATTTGGTGCTGGCCTCTTTCAGAAATCGGATGTCAGATTTTCGAGCCACTGGCTGCACTGGGGCGTAGCGGAGAGCCCTGCCAGAGCAACCGCTTGTCATTAACACAGCAGGGTGGTCTCTGGATGCCACAGCTCCCAATATACTTTATTTCTGCTTGTTCTGAGTGAGACAGATCCTCCCAGTAGGACCTGTGCTGCTGGTATTGCTAATGCTTTTCTCATCATGGTATCCCCACTCTTTTTGCTCTGATGGATGGGCAGGAGATCCTGGATCGTGATTTTTGAGGCTGCGCTCTCACCCGTATGTTCAGTGCCTGTCCTGGGAAGGAATTGTTTCTGGTTCAGTGTGCCAGTGCAGGCTATCCATGAGCCACCCCTGGGTTTAGGCTGTTCCAAGCTTATTGTCGTAGCTTGGACATGGCTCAGGTTTGCCCCCTGCATGTTGCAAAGCTGTGACGGTACAGTTAAAATGTAATCTCTTCTTTCTCTACCATCAGTCACTCGGCATCCGAAGAAGCCTCTGGCTCTGACTCTGCAAGCCAGTCTGAAAGTGAGCAGGGCAGCGAGTCAAACAGCAGCTCGGAGTCCTCTGAAAGTCAATCTGAATCCGAAAGTGAATCAACATGTTCGAAATCCCAGCAGACCCCTCCTGAAACCAAAGAAAAACCGGCCTCTAAGAAGGAAAGGATAGCAGATGTTAAAAAGGTATTGCCCCTGCTGCTCTCCATAGCCATGTTACTGCTGCACCCGCCACGAAAGGGCCGACAGCGGGACCTTAACGAAGCTGTCTTCAACTTCCCTGTCATTTTGCACATGGACAAAACAGCCTCTGACCTCTGGTGTCCCCGTGTCACTTGTCGGCTGTTTGGTCTGTGTGCTAGTGCCCTGCTGGGGTCATCCTTGCGACCAGGAACTTGATGGAACAACCCTTTGGGCACCAGCTAGACGGTGATGGAGTTGACCTGTGTGAATGAGGGGCAGGCGCCTGTCATCCATATGTGACCCTGTCATTTCATTCTCTCCCTCTGTCTTTCCACTCGTCTCCTGTCTCTCCCTCAGAAATAGTAAAGCTTTTCCCATGGGATACATTATCAGGAGAATGCTTGTCTAGGATTTGGGCTGCTTTGGTTTATTCTCATTGCTGTCTTCCTCTTTGGAAGAAGAAAAGAAAAAAAAAAAGCAGGAAAAAAGCTATTAAATTTTATTATATTCAGAACAGTGCCTCCCACCTGTCCCCTAGCAATAGTCTCCCCAAATAGCCGGGTTTGTCCTCCAGCTGTTGCTGCCCAGGAGGAAAAGGGGCTGCAGGTATCTAATGCACGTGGCATCCCTCTAGTTGGCGAGCACCTCCCCAGTGCAGAACTGTGCCCTGGGTACCTGCTTTACCTGAGGGATGGAGGCACCCGAGTTACACAGCATAGTGCGAGGTGTGAAAGAGGAGCCCAGATCCTCATTTGGAGACAGGAACTCAGTGAATTTGGAGGGAGGAAAATAAGGTTAGGCCGGTTATTTTGTTTTGTTTATTTGCTTGTGGTGTGTAACTATCCTGTTCCTCCTAGCTCTGGTTTGCACAGCTTGCTTCTCTGAGAGTGAGTTTTAGGGAGAGAGTTGCTGTGTGTGTAAAGACTGAGCAGGAAGGGCAGTGCTTCCAACCTGTGCTCCCCAGCATCCTGAGGGGAGAAGGGAAGGGTTTTATTGCCACGTTCTCCCTTTCACAAATCTCTAGGCCGCTGGCTCAGGTCCTGGCTGAATCTCCTGTGCTCAGACTGGCAAGAAAAGATGTGTTTATAAGGCAGTTGTGGTAACGCAACATGCAAATTTCTGTTTTATTGTTGATAAGTGGGGACTGAGGGAAGTTTTCTCTTCCTCTTTGGGCTTCTGAGAGCATGTCCCAAACAATAAACATTAAAATTATCCTATGAGGGTGCTAATTAGCATGGATGAAATGTGAAAAGGTCAGGGCACCCTCTAATAAGAAAACCCCTCCCTTCCCTAATTTCTCTGTTAATGGGTGTTTTCCTTAGCTAGGTCTAACCTAGGCACGTTGATACCTGTTCCCCTTGAATAACCAATGCAATTAATTATGATATTATTGTTTATTTTGTATTTCTGTCTAGATACACCCATGAAGGTGAGGTTAATTTGCCTTAGGTGCTGTTCAGATTTGTTAAGGGAGTCGATCCCTCATCCAAAAACTGTGCCATTTAAAACATGGCAAGTTCTTCAAAAAGTTCAGGCAGTATTTTGAGATGGTTTTATTTCATGTGAATTTATCTCTCTATACTCTCATGCCCAACAGATACCCACTTTTGCAATCTGTTGCAGTGCTATCCCATTGCTTCTCTTAACAGTAGCCAAAAAATTGCTGGGTTGCAGCCTTGAATTCATCATGCTCTCAATCCCACGTCACTGCTGCATCTGGCAGTGCTTTTTGAGTTCCTTTTCCTGCCAGTGGCTTGCAGAGACATTTGAGGACTGGAGGGAGAGAGAAGCAGAAGGAGAATGAATAGGTTTAGAAAACCGTAAGAGGATAAGCACTGCTAAGGGAGGAGGGGGGTTGTTGTGTAGGTGTTTGAGAGGCATGTTTGTGGTTTGTATCTGCCCTGTAAACCTTCCGGTGTCCTGTGTCACCAACACAGCTTCGCATTCATATCCCTCGGGGTGTCAGTTTTTGTCTCCCCCTTCTCCTGTCCGTCCAGCAAGAACAAATGCATGCTGTCACACACAGTGGATTCAGCTGGTTAGGGCCTGGTTACAGCTAAGAGAGCACAACCATCCCCGGTAGTTGGCTCTGCATGTCCACGTGTCCTGCGCTGCCAAACCACATTGACATTAGTGCATTCAGGAGAACCACCACCGCCTTGTCTTACCAAAGGACGGGAGGCTCCGATCCCTTTGCCATTGGGCTGGGCCACAGAATTCACTTTGGAAGTTGCTACTGGTGGTATCTCGTCACCAGGCTCATCAGGCAGGTGGTGAGGTTTTCCCTAGGGAAAGGAGTTGTGATGGAAGCTGCTAGCAACAGCGGATTGTCCTTTTGAGTTGGTAGGTCCATTAATTCCACATGGAAGGTGGTGCCTCCTTACCTTCAGCACCACTGCTTGCAGGGGACTGGTAATCTCAACACACTGGCCTTCAGCCTGAACGAGCTGGTAATTTGTACCCTGGTGGGAAGATGGACCACTGTAAAGATAACGGTGAGATAAATCATGCTGCCACATACCCCATCATCCTCTTCAGCCAGTTCTTTAAAGTGTCCGCCTACTGGTTGCTAATTTCCACATAGTTTTATGTTGATTTAAAAAAAAACCCAACAAAACATTCACCATCAAACTTCTAACATGTCAGAAACATACGGGGTGAAGCAGGCCTTCTGATGGTCTGTTTATTTTGCAGATGTGGGAAGAATATCCTGATGTTTATGGGGTTAGGAGGTCAAACCGAAGCAGACAAGAACCGTCGCGATTTAATGTAAAAGATGAGGTAAGGAAAAAAAAAAAAAGATGAGGGATTACTGAACATATAAAACCCTACCAAACCCAAAGAGCAAAGGCACGTCTCATCTGCGTTGCCTTGTAAACACCAAGTCCTAGCTTGATGCATGGATTTTGGAGGTCCCAGTTATGGTCTTAGCCCTGCAGTTGGATGTGATTGGCCTGAGACCTCTGGAGTCAGCAGGACACTGCGTGGACTGAGATCTGCATGCCCTGATCTGATTGCTGGAATGGGGCGTAATGCAACTCACGCTCTGCTGTAGAAACGTCCCCGAGAGAATGAATCTGTGTTAAACAAAACACAACACGACACAAATCCACCCAGGAATAAAGGAAACTTCCCAGAAACACCTCGTAACAACAAAACGATCATTGTTGCCCATCCCGGAATGGATCACGCTGATAAATGCATTTGTGTGTGTTCTGCTTTATGAACCATCACTTTTCTGCAGTTGAATATTGGGGAGTCTTTTGTGCTTCAGTTGGAGGTGACAGTGGTCAGAGCCTGGTAGACGAGCCTTCAAATTGTTCCTTTTTCAGAAGGTTTTTTCTCCCCCTGAAGATACAGGAATTAGCTGCCACCTTCGTTTCCATCTAACGAGACTTTCTGCGTTTTCATCTGCAGGTCTTCAGACAGGTGGAGTAACTATAGCAGAGGGGAAAGAAAACCAGGGAGAGGCTTAGACTGAAAGTAAAGCTTGGGGCTTAGAGCAAGGTACAAAACCATGCAGTTGGGAATCTGAAGATAAGTGGCCAGACTTGGAGCAGAGGAGCCCAGTGGTGCTCTCTGATGATCAGGCTCTTCATGCTTCGCCACCAAAATAAGCGTTTGGATGCTCAAAGGGTCCAGGTTGTGTGGCAAACAAATCTCCGGCTCCTTGCGCGTTACCCCTGAGCCTTGCAGCAACCCCGTTGCCACCACCTGCCTTTGCCAGACTCCTGTGCTGGACGTCCCGCCGAGCAGCAGGTTAGGAAAGGGCTTGGGGCACATCATTGACTTAGCTTTTGTTTTCCTTTTCAAGTTCGGCAAAGGCCAGGCTCGCTGGCCGCCTCTCTGTGCGATGCCCTGGCATGCACTGTGCTGGCGATGTCACACCCACCACCCCACAGACCTCCGCTGCAGCCCCGAGTGCCCTCTCAGGGGCTCAGGTAAGTCCCACCTTTTTTTGTTTTACAATATTACGTGGTTTTGCAAATGTTGTTTTCTTTTTCGATATCTTGATTTCCTACTACTTAAGGTACGATAAAGTTGTTTTTTTAAAAAAAAGTAATAATCCGAGATGTAAAAACTTTGCTATACCACAAAATATTGTAAAAAACAAAAAAAAATACCCGCAGTCCTCCAGATGATCCCACTGCCACTTTGGTGAACCAGAAAGCCAAAATTAACAAAATTGGACCACCCCCTTTCTCCTCTCTCTCTCTCCCCAAAGCAACACTGACTGGTCCCCGTAGGGCAACTCCCATCTGCAGCAGAGTCTGATGAAGGGTGTGACATGCCAGGAGCACAGTGCTGGGGCCTCGCAAAGAGCAGGAGGAGATGGAAAGCCTTGCTTTTGGAAGACCTAACCGCCAAAAGGGAGGACATAATGTAGCTCAAACCTGCATGGTGCTGAGCACTCCTTGCTGCTGCTGGAGCTGGCGCAAACCCAAGGTGCCCGACACCTCTTGAAATCACTTTTTACCTTCACAAGCCTGTCACCAGTGACCTGCTCTTGTCGCTTGCTGCTTGGGACTTCCAGGACAGTGTCTGGGAGCTTTTAACTGCCTCCTTCCCTAACGCTTCTCTTTGGGGTTAGTGAATGGCGTCGCCCAGGCAGTGTGGCAGGCTCGGAGCACAAAATGAGACTCGGCCATCGCACCTCCCCACGCGCTGCCCCGTGACTCGCCCTGGTCAGAGGAGTTGACGCGGAGGGTGGAGGTGGTTCAGTTTTTGGGGTGCTGTTCAATCGCTACTCTCTCCTCTGAGACCAGTGGTTGGGGCCGGGTTATTTCTGTATTAGAAATGATTGCTTTCTGGGAACTGCCTGGAGGCCACCGAGCACGTGGTGTAGGTCTCTGAGCTGGAATCGGCGAGGGTGACAACTGGTGATCAATACCGAGGCGTGGGCTGGAAGATCAGGAAGCGAAAGTGCAGATTTGCGTGGGGGGTGCAGAGCTGCTCAGTTAGCTGGCTCCAGGAATAAGAGCACGTGTGAGTTTTTTAGTAAAAACAGTACTTGCCTCTGCATTTGCTTTGCAGTTAATAAATCAGCTTCAGGTTTCAGCCAGGGGAAGTGAGATGTGCAGCGCCTTTCAGAGTATTTGGAGGCAGTTGAGAAATAAACGTGCCCAAGGCAGGCAAAGTATTTTTGCTATAAAAAGACTGGTTTCAGGTTGGGGTTATTAATAAATGCCACGGAGCATCTTCTCTGTGAGAGAGAAGCCACAAGTTATTCACCAGAAGCGTTCCCAAAATAAAGTTGGTTTTATTATTGAAAGAAAATCCTGCTCATTTACATTTTGATTAATGCTTTGCCTCCTATCGCTGCTGAAAGTTCAAGTGCTACCGGTATTGCTGAGAGGGAGAGGTTCAGCAGACACAAGAAAATTAATCTAGTGAGCTGAGATTCTCCAGCTTTTCTGGAGCACTGAAGCTTGGCTTCTGATAAGCCTGAAATGAGCAAATCCTCGCTTTGACTTTAGTCTAAGATATTTCTTGCCTCTGTTTAAGCCAGTCTTCATCTCTTCTAGTAGGCAGCATGAGCTGAAGAGGCTCGTTTGGACCATGCCGAGGGCCTTGAGTCTCCTTTTCTCCTGCCCTCGGCTAGTGGTGAGGACACTCGTGGACAATCTGTAGCACCAGAACTTTAAAGCTGCTTCTTCATTGCTCTGCTTGATGCTGCGTGTGCAGCGTCATTACGTTTTGTACAGTATTGCTCCGTGGCAAAATGCAGGATCATTAGTCTAGTAAAAATCTGCGTACTTTATGTGCTGAGAGAGAGAATGAATAAATGAGATGGGAGGAGTCAGCAGGGCATGGAGGGGGGATCCCTTCAGCTGGAGGTGGGGACAGCAAGTTGGAAGAGGCCATGTCCTAGTTGTGTTGGAAGCGTAGTGGTGCAGGATTAAGTTGAGCACATCTGTAGTGTTTGGGAGAGAAAGGGGAATCCAGGGAAGACAAATCATCTCTCCTCTTGACCACAGCAGCAGCACCCCAGAAGGGCAGCCTGAGCCCAGCAGAGCTTTACCAGCACTTGGTGCCTCAAACACTGTGCCCCCAGCATCTCCTGCTGGGCTGAAAAAAACCACTAATGGGGACTGGAGATGGATTTTGTCAGCTTAGCTTGCGTCATTCAGGGAAGCGACGTTATTAAAATTCAGTTTGCACACGATTTCCCAACCGCTTAGCCTCCTGGTGGTGGTGGGTGGGCAGGCTAGAGGACAGCCAGGACCTCAGGTGCGTGCTCTGAACCTGGCGTGCTCCCAGCTCTCTGGTTATCATCTGCGCTTCCTCAGCCGAGGAGTTTACTGCCAGGCAGAGCCCGTGGGTTGATGTTGATAACGGGGTGTAACAAGCACAAGTTCTGGATGTGCTGCAGAGGTGCAAATCTCACTCTCGGGCTGATCTGAGCAAGTCAGCGTAGAGTTCTGCAGCTGGGTCCCAGAATGTGGATTTAAGCAGAGAGCATGTAAGAGGAGAGGCTGAATCACGGGTGACTGCTGCAAGCACGGCGCCTCCCGGCATCTGAGCTGGTAGGATGTGGGAGCACAAGGCAGGCGGATGACTCAGGCTGGGGACTGGCTGTGTCAGAGGAGATAGAGCTGGGCTTGACACACATCCAAAAAAAGACAATGGTATCTTTGAAAAATGTAACCGAAGGCGGCTGAGCTGCAGAGTCACAAGTTACATTTTCTGAGGCAGGAAGAGGTGAGGAAAAGACGAATCATTAAGAGATGAGCATCGGTTTCATAGAGACAGCGACAGAGCAGGTGGAGAGGAGAGGCATTAGGAAAATTGACTCTAGAAACTCGGAAAATGGGATTGTGGCAAAGAAGTGGAGTTAATTTCAAAGAGCCAAAGGTTGTGTTTGGTATTCTCCAAATCCAGTCTTCTCTGATGCAGAGCAGAAGAAAAATCCACCTTTCCTTACTTGTGGTTTGCCAAAAGACAGCAAAAGGTGAACAAACATGCATCAGCTTGCCAAAAACGTGCCAGAATCGGAATGGCAAGGCAGCACGCTTCAGAGAGTGGATAAGAGATTGAAAAAAAGAAGGCGAAAATTGAGGACTCTTCAACTTTGCTTGTTGATGCTGAATTCTGTGGAATGCCTGGCTTATGTTGCAAGAGTAGGTGGGGCTGCCTGTGGTGTTTGCCAGGCACTTGCTTCCTGGATGCTTGGGAAATGAGACAGAGATTTCGTGCAGGGCCCTGAAGCAGGTGGATGAACACATGCAGGGAGATACGGTGCAAAAAGCGTTACTGTGTTTGTGTAAACCAGGCACCAAACCACAGGGAAATTCAGCAAAGCTTTTGGTCTAACATGGCATCCACTATCTCAGGGGCTTTTAATGGAAACACTGACACAAGTGAGAGGGACATTTCTGTCGGCGGAAGGGAGGCTGGAAAATAGAAATAAAGGATGGAGGTAAAAAGCAGAGGCCATGGCTCACCAGAGTCTTCACTTTTCCATGTTGCAACTCACACCGTTTCACAAAATTCTTATGTGAACAGCTCTCGGTTGTAAGCTTGGCTAGATGTATCCAGGAGAGTGGTGGGGATACGAGGAGATGCAAACCGAGGTGCCTGTGGTGATCGACACACATCAGCTAAAGCTGAATACTGCAGCAAAAAAGCAGTACGAAGCAGAAGATTTCCAGTGAGTGTGTAGAGCAAGGAGGCAACTTCTCTCATTTTAACACTCCTTTAGAAATCTCACGTTGGTCTTTCCAGTTTTCTCCCTGGCAATACATATTTTCTTGGGCAAGTGTATAAGACAAAGTCATCTGTTGTTTGAAGAGTGTTGTTTGCGTGGTAATCTGTTTTCATGGGTTTTACCAAAATGGGGTTGTGTACAACCAGCCTAAAGATTTTTATTTTTAGCTATCTTGGTCTGTGGGAGAGAGCAACGCCCACGTTTAAAATAGTACAGCAGGTAGTTGGAATATCTCTAGATATATTTAGCCAGAGAGACTTCGCTAATGGAAGCCGGAGGGTTAGGAGGACGGAAAGCAGCAGGGCACGGCTCTGACCTGGTCAGCTCCTCAGCAACTCAGGAAAGCAAGGACCCTCTTGTGATGAGGCTACAATCTTTTTATAAGAATTTCCTTCCTCCTTTCTCTGATGCAAGCAGAGATCATAATGCATTTGTGTGGCTGCAAAAGTTCCTGCAAACAGAGAAACTGAGCCCGAAAGCCCCCAGATATTGCAGGATTCCTGCTGAAAATGGCAAGTACGGGCGCTTGTGGGAGTAGGTTCAATCACTGTGCTTCCAGTGAAAAGTTGTGTAAAATAGCTGAGCCTTAGCACTGCAGCAGGCCCCAAAGTGCTGTCCGGAGAGCACCAAGCCCTGCTGCTGCCTGGTTCTCGAGCATCAGGCAGGAGTGATGCTCGCCTTGCGCCACAGGCAGAAGTGGCAGCAGCCGAGCCACCCAGTCTCTCGCTCTTTCTCTCTCTCTGGGATACATTTTGCCTCCAGCATCAGGCCGTGCAAGGTTTGGTGGGTTCAGTTCACCCACGGTCTGCCCGGCCACTGCTGCTGCTGAGACGGCATCTGCCAGCTCTTGGAGGTTGGTGCTGAGGGGTAGGTGGGTCACAGCCTTGCGTATCCTAAGTTTGGGGACTCGAGGACAGATGTTGTAGCAGATCTCTCCAGCCTTTCTGCAGAGAGTTACCTTCTTCACGTGCAGCAGCGTTAACCCCGCAGCCGAGGCGGCGCAGAGGGAGAGGTGCTGAGGAGCTGGTTGCTTTTTGCAGCCCTGTCGCACTGAAGCGTCTTTCCAGCGCCGTGAAGAAAGAGCTGGCTGGCTGTGTGCGAGCTCAGACCACGTGCATGCTGAATTCAGTTGCAGCCTTGAGGAGACGGTCCCGAGTGAAGCCTACAACCTGATTTTCTTTCTTTTCAATTAAAGGCAAGTAGTGAATCTGAAAATGACAGCCCAAAAAGAAGAGGCCAGAAGCAAATGAAAAAAACGTAAGTTTCTAGGGAGAGGGTTTTCAATGGTAGTACTTTGTTCTGGTTTATGTTTCAGAGTAGTGTATTGGAGTGTTTGATGGGTGGTGTTGACACGGAGAGCTTGAAAAATAAATTATTAAGTATTACCAGTAATATTACTTTGGATGACTGAAATTGAGGTATGGATATGGATCCACAGATGGATGGAATTTCCCAACTTTCCTTTTATTTTTATTTTCCCCCTTTGCCTGTGATGGAATCTGAACAAGTCAGGTTCACTTTTTGTTGTCAATCTTTCACTTCTCCATCAAGTTACTTAATTCTCCTTCAGAGATCCTTAAAATAGTTTAATCCCTTCTCCTCCCACCTTTTTGATTAACAGAGAATGAAATGCCAAATTATTATTATTCTCTTCTGTAACCCCTCTGCTAGAAAGAGCTTCCATAAAGGATGTATTGGGCATTTGATCGCCATAACTGAGCTTTCAGTCATATTTTACTGCCTTTTTCTATCTAATAAGGACCTTCTAGTTATTCCAAAAACTAAAACGAACTGAAGGGAACAACAAGCTGCCTGCTGGCGAAAACTGAGACACAGCTACATGATCCTGCTCCCTTCCTCCTGTTTCTTGCCGTCCAATTTTTCATTTAGCTGTACACATCAGGGTAGGAGGGAAAGTAATAAAGCACAGGGAGGCCTGTGGTAGGATGGACCTTTCCTGGGCAAGAGGAGTAATCCCTGTGGACTCTCCACATCTGCTTGGAGAGGAGGGGCTCCTTCAAAGGGCATTTTGGAGCTGCAATTTTGCTCCGAATTGCCCACAGAGAACGTGCTTCCTTCCACTAGTGGTACGGTGTGATTTGGCTTCACGCTTGGAAACTTTAATTGTCTGAATTTAGATGGCAGGAGACTTCTTGCTTCATTCGCTGGGCTACAAGGAAATCACGCAAGTGGGCATGTTGTGGCTCGTACTCCGTAAGTGAAAGTGAGCACTCCTCTTGAGATTTTTCCAGCTCATTTCAGACATGCAGAAGTGGGAAAGAAAAATAAATAAATGGAAGAACTTGTCCACCCAGTTGCAAGCAGTCCAGCTCTGCCACAAGCGCTGCTGGAGTGTGTGTTATAAACCAGTCTCACTCGAGATATAATGCCACTATGTGAACTAAAACTGAGGTGGCTGAGACCTCTTCCTAAAAGCAAAGAATTGCACCATAAAATCCCCCACTCATTCCACTGACCAACCAAGAGTGCAGTTTTCAACTTTTTCTTGTAATTATGGCTTGCCAGTATGAACCTAGATGGTTTGGAGGTCTGCGTAGCCACGTACTTGTGTTGAAACACGATTGCCTTTCGTGACCTACATTTCTGACTGTAGAAATAAATGGAAAAGAGAAGTCTCTGGTGAAGAAGAGGATGAAGATGGAGGGGAGCAAGGCACCAGTGGAGAGAGTGAGCCTGAGCCGAAGAAAATTAAAGCAAGAAGACCTGCCCAAAGGAGGTAAGAAGTGGTTGGTTTGGTTTCTTTCTCTTTGCCTGTGTTGGGTGCAGAGGTAATTTCTCTTTGTCGCTAAAGAATGTGGGTTTGTTTCTGCGGTATTACCCTTGTTTACAACCTAGTAAACCTGAGACTTAGTTACTCTCTTGTCTACCCATTTCATGCTCCAGCGAGGGATGCAGTGGTTTCCATGGTAGTTGAAGCAGAGTAAATCCCAGGAGTCTAATATTTGAGACTCCTACTTCCTTAAGGATTTACTAAAATGGATGTTTACGCAAAAGGCGCTGGATTACGGCTTTATTCATTCTTATTTTAGAACAGTGGCCAAAACCAGTGTTAAAAAGCCTCACAAACGCCAGTGTGGCAAGAAGAGGAAGAGACCAGACTCATCTGAAGATGATGATGACGATGAAGATGATGAGACCCCCAAGAGACAAACTCGACGGAGAGCAGCCAAAAATGTCAGGTATCAAGAACACTGGACTTGCTTGATAATGAGAGTTGTCTGGCTGGGGAAGAGGGGCCACCCCAAATTCCCTGTCCTAGGCAGGGATCCCTGTGTGACCCTGCAGAGAGACTCTCCTCTGCCTTGCAGGTATCTGCGGGCTGAGATCTGGGTTTTTTGGCATGTTCATGCTCTGAACATCAGAGTTCTTTTTACCTTGTCTTGCCATCTGTAAAGGAGGGAATATTTACCAGGCCCTTATAGAGAAATATGAGGATGTTGGCCTAATGTTTGTAAAGCACTCTCAGATGAGAAGAATTACAAATTATAGATTAAAATGAGTAAAAGGAGCTGTGGGGCTTGGACCAGTTGTCTGAGAGTGGCTGGTAGGTAATGCCTTGGGACAGAGCATTGAGACGTGCTGGAGGTAAAGCGTTATTTATTCCCCAATACATCTTCTTACCTTTTGGCAGCCCTAACAAGGGACTAGCAAAGAGTCACTCAAAGGATATTTTTTGGTGGTGAAGTGTTCATCCAAGATAAGAAGTGTAGTTCCTAGGGCAGTGTAGGCACCCATGCAGCCTTTTGATCTTCCGCAACCTCCACTGTTAAACATAAAATCATCTTTCACAGCATAGAGGAGATTTCCTTTGCTGATTGTCTTGCTTCTGCTGCAGGGATTGTTCCACCGCCTCATGAAGCTTTTGGGTGTTGACCATGGTCAGAAAAAGTACGTGGACAGGATAGAGTATTAATCTGATAAAGTGTAGCTGAGTGTCTCAGGGCAAAATACTGAATGGCTAACTGAAGAAATGCATGTGCTGAACGTGCTCTGAACCCCAAGATAAATGCTGGAGAAGGCTTGCTCCAGTCCAAGCCATTCTGTGTGTTTCTGAACTGGGAAGAAGAGCCAAGGGCTTTTTTTATTACTTTGTTTTTGATCTTGTTCAGTTACAAAGAAGACGATGATTTTGAGACGGATTCTGATGACCTGATAGAGATGACCGGGGAAGGAGCTGATGAACAACAAGACAACAGTGAAACTATCGAGAAAGTCTTGGACATCAGGCTTGGGAAAAAAGGAGGTGCGTAGTTCTGGGAAAAGCCTTTGTTTCTGATGTCAATCATGTGCACTCACAGTTTCTCTTGAGCTGGTGCAGTGCTTTTGCAACTTCAAAGTGGGGCCAAGGGTTGTTTCAGTGCTCTTCAGCCTTTCCTCTGTGCCTCTTATTTATGTCTTCCAGCAGCTTTTGTAAAAGCAGGTATTGAAAAACCTAAGATGTCAAGTTTATGTGCTTGGCAGCTTTCATTTAGTGTGCATGCATTTAAAAGACGCAGTCATTGTTCTGCAATGCTTGCTTTTCTCGTCTTTGAAATATAAAATAGATCTTCCAGTAGAGTCAGTTTTCATAGCTCCATTGACAAAGCCGTAATGAAAATAAAGCCGATGTTTTGTTCTCATAGCTGTACAAAAGGGGTTTTGTAAAACTCAATGGTCGTGAACGTTTTCAAGAGGCCTTTGAATTATACTTATAGAAAAAGCATTTATGATAGAGAGATTAAGAAAGATTCTGCTGTGTGGAAAACTTTTGTGTGCCTGTCTGATTGGGTGGCACAATCTGTAGGATTTTCTTTGTGCTGTCACAAAAGATGCGTTAGAAAAATAACTTTCTGCTCTAATGCAGCTGATGTCCAGTGCCTGATAAAAAAGGCACTGACTGCAGCCCGATTTCTTTTGCAGCCACTGGTGCTTCCACCACGGTGTATGCAACGGAAGCCAATGGCAACCCGAGCGCTGACTTTGATCCTGAAAAGGATGAGGGAGAAGTTCAATACCTGATCAAATGGAAAGGCTGGTCATACATCCATAGCACATGGGAGAGTGAAGAGTCCCTACAGCAGCAGAAAGTGAAGGGCCTGAAAAAACTAGAAAACTTCAAGAAAAAAGAGGAGGAGATCAAGCAATGGTATGCTTTATTTGCCTTTGGCAAATCTTTTTTAGCTGGAGGTTTGCAGAACCGTGACTGAAAACATTTGATTTCTTCTTGCAAAGCAAGTCTCATCCAAAGCAATTGTTTTTGGTGCACAGCACTCCCGTCTCTCTTTGCCTGCTGAAGAGCAACTCCCCTCATGGAGATGATATCTGTGGCCATGGTGTTGAAAGAGAGAGGAAGAGGCATGAGATCGAGAATATTGCCACTTCCTAAGTAATTGTCAGAACTGTGGTAGCTGACACCAAATAAATGGTGCACAAATTCAGCTGGCTCAGGAGATGACCTGAGAGTTTGCAGCCTTATTAACCCTTGTTAATTATGGGCTTGTCTGTATGCAAGGTTTGTACGTCAGTTTACGTTCCACCTTGCCAGGAGCTGTAAGAGGAGCTCCAGTGTGTTCCCAGAGAGATCAAGCTCGAGTAGCAGCTTCCGTCTCTGTTGGAGTCTGGTTTTGAAGACTGATTCTTGCAGCAGAATAAGGCATTATTTAACAGGGCGACAGTATGGACATCCATGACATTTGCCTCTCAGTAATGATTTATAATGATAGGAAGCTTTAAGAAACATGTCATAAGCAGTCGCCTGCTTCAGTGACTTGGCTGAATGACAGAACCATATAGATAAGTAAAATTGCTGTATGTGGCTTCCATGAGAATATGACAGAAACATTATAGTGTGTTTTTTGTTTGGATTTTTTTTGCATCTAGGCTGGGCAAGGTATCACCCGAAGATGTAGAATATTTCAACTGCCAGCAAGAGCTAGCTTCAGAGCTGAACAAGCAGTATCAAATAGTGGAGAGAGTAATTGGTAAGTGAACCCAACTCTCTTGTAAGGGGGTGAAGTAAGATGTGGGAACTTCAATCTCTAGCAACAGCAGAATGAGTATATGTCACTCTCTTCTTCCCTGTTCTCCAGAATCTCTGGAGAAAAATCCCTGATGTTAAATATATTTCAGTGTATAAAATCTAGGGATTTGAACAACAGAAATCCAGGTTTACAGCTTAGTATTTACAAGCAATGCAAATCAGTCACTCTCCTTGCCTGGAATCTGGGACGATACACTAACTTCCAAGGGGATGTTGAGGTTGCTGCTGAGGTTCTTTGACTTCAGCCCTTTGGTGTTTGTATCCAAAGCAGCAGTACAAACCTCACAGGCTTTCATGAGGACCGCTTTCCATGACGTGGTTGAGGATGTGGTTAGGCTGCAAGGCAGCTCAGGGGTTAGATTTTCACGATTGCTTATTAAAAAATCAAAACAGGACTTAACTGAGCACTTCAGCAATATCAAAGCCATGTCTGTCAGAGGTGCTGGCATCCAGTTGCTTTGGGAATTGGCTTGGAGAGCTGTTTAACCTATTTTCAGTACAATTCCTGTATGAACGCCTGGGGTGGGTGGCAGTGACAGCCTGCCAGCCCTGCTCCCTCTGCTGGCTGCCAACGCTCCAAACCCTTCCTTCCCTTCTATCTCTAAACACAGCTGTGAAGACCAGCAAGTCCGCAACGGGACATTCAGATTTTCCAGGTAAAGGAGCATTTTTTGGTCCCTCTCAACATTTTCTGCTAGCCGAGACCTGTCTTGTGGTTGTAGGGGTGGTTCAGACTGCCCCTGTGAACTATGCTTGTGGTTCAGCCACAGAACCACAGTTGCTGAGGCTCGGGCTTTTTTGCATATTTTGCAGCAAACAGTCGCAAAACATCCTCGAATGACCCTGAATACCTGTGTAAGTGGATGGGGCTGCCCTATGCCGAGTGCAGCTGGGAAGACGAGGCTCTCATCAGCAAAAAATTTCAGCACTGCATTGACAGCTTCAACAATCGTAACAACTCCAAAACGATTCCAACTCGGGACTGCAAGGTTCGCTTGCTTCTCTTCTCTCCGGTTGCTGGTTTTTTTGCAGGCTGGGTGATGATGCAAGCAGTGGAAATGTGAAATTTTGTCAGGATAAATGTCAGAGAATGTTTCCCGTCCTCCCACCAGTATTTGAATGGTTGTTTGCTGTTCTTGTATCGTACTTCAGGTAGAGATATGAACCCCCTTCTGGTTTCATTTACTCTGGGCACAGTGAGAACGTTATGTCCTCCTGGGGAGTGGGAGGCTTAATTAATCCTTGCAGAGTGCTTCCTCCTCAGAAGGAGCTGCTGCAGAAATGCAAAGCTTTGGTATCAGTTGGATGAAAAAACAGCACACCTGGGAAAAGATGGAAGATGCTGATATAGTGGTGGAGAGAGACAGATAATGGAAGGAAAAACAAGAGGATAAAAAAAAGAACGTGGAGCTTGTTCCATCTTGTGTGCGTTATGTACAGCTTCCTGCACTCCTGGCAGGACTCACAGTGCTGGCTGTCACAACCAGAGGACAGCAGGCAAAACATAGCACTGTGGAGTGGTTTTCTGAACTGCAGACATAAGCACTGGTTAGGAAAATGTGGGTGGACTTTAACCACTGAACGGATAAACATTCATTGTTGAATTTTCAACCTTGCCTTGTATTTTTCTTCAGTGGGCTCACAGCATCTGCTTTTCCAGGTATTAAAGCAGAGACCAAGGTTCGTTGCCTTGAAGAAACAGCCTTCTTACATTGGGGGTGAGAACCTGGAGCTACGAGATTACCAGCTGGAGGGCCTCAACTGGCTCGCTCACTCGTGGTGCAAGTACGTCCAGATGCTGTGTGATGTTCGTTTTGTCTCCTGGTTTTTGTCCCAGTAAGGTCTGGCCTTCTTGTTTTCAAGTGAGGTCTTTACCCATCCCACTTCTGCAGCTTGAAAGATTTCAACAGCGATCACGCCCAGCTGCATTGCAGACACCACAAGCAGGAACTATCTAGAGCATGAACTTAAGAAACCTTGTGCGAAAACAAAAAGCATTTTCCATGTCTGGGCCTGTTCACATGCTGGACTTGGCTGCTGTGTGAGCCTAGTGCATATCAGCCCTAGTTTTCCATTGCCTTAACTGTAAAAAAAGGTTGCTGGCTCAGCGTGCTAACGCACTTGTTGAAGTCTTTGAGAAATGTCCTTCTAAAATTAGGCCACTGACTCCCCTCTTCCTTGGCCTATGTCCTCACTTGCCAGTTTGGAGTGATCAACGTCTGTTCGTGCAAGTTACTGTGCCACGTACAGTCTGGATGTCCCTTGGAACCGCTTGGAAGTCTTCAGATACATGTTTTTCCACTGCCCTCTCTCTGTCCCTGTCGTGGATTGCTATTCATGCTGGTGCACAGGAAATTAATGGTGGAAACACACACTCAGACAACATCTGTGTTCTCTTCTTCCTTAGGAACAACAGCGTGATCCTGGCTGACGAAATGGGCCTGGGCAAGACGATTCAGACCATATCGTTCCTGTCATACCTCTTCCATCAGCACCAGCTGTACGGCCCTTTCTTGGTGGTGGTGCCCTTGTCCACTCTCACCTCATGGCAGAGAGAGTTTGAAGTGTGGGCACCGGAGATAAATGTGGTGGTTTACATCGGAGACCTCATGAGCAGGAACATGGTGTGTAGTCAGAAAGCAAAGGGTGTGGGGTTGGGTAGAAACGCTGGGTGTAAAGCAGCAGCTTCCGTGTAATGTGACACACGTTCTGCTGATGGATAGTTCTGCTGACGCTGCAGGCAGCTAGAGCTCATGGAGCTGAGCACTTGGGTATAATTCCCTGCTGCAGGGACTTTTATACCTGATTTCCCTTAGAGTGAGCACAGGAGCGCTGGCTTCTCTCAGTCTGGAAACCACTGCTGCTCTGGGCTGAAACGTGCTGCAGTAAGGAGCCAAGGAGCGTAAAAATGCTTGCCTCCTGTGTTCTGAATTATTCAGATGATGAAGCACGCAAATGTTGTGAGTCTGGTGGTGTCACTGATGAGATGAGGCATTCATTTGGCAGCTGAGGGTAATGTCACACCGCAAGGTGTTTGACCTTATTTTGTTACTTATTTGTGAAAGCGCAGTTGAACCGTGTGTACACCGGAATAAGCTGCTCCTTGGGCACCCTGAGCTCATCAAAAGGCACCTTGAACAACAGGGATTTGGACTTGGAGTCTGTGGCTTACAGCGACACTAAAATAATGATTGTTAACTCTTTCCTTTTGATGACATTGGTCGAGGTTAACATGTGTCTCCTCTCACAGATACGTGAATATGAGTGGATCCACTCTCAATCGAAAAGATTGAAATTCAATGCACTTATTACAACATATGAGATCCTTCTCAAGGATAAGGTGAGTAATGGTCCAAGGATGTTTTATTTAGACCTCCTCTTACCTGCAGAGGGGGAAGCCAGCCGACAGCTAGTGGATTTCACCTCTTTTCTCTGTGGTGATGGAGAACATCATGCTGTACAGCATGGCTAACTTCCTCCTTTCCTTTACAGGGAGGCAAAACTAGCGTAGGCAATGTGGTCCCAAGATTTTGTTAACACAAAACTCTGTAAGCCAAAGTAATTTTGCAGGGCGTCCTGGAAAGCACACAGCGCAGTGCTTTCTGGCCATGGAAAGCATCTGGCATGTGCAAGATGGTGGGACTTGTCTGACGCAGCATCTCCTTGAGGCCTATTTTGTATTATTTCTTTTACTCCAGGCTGTTTTGGGAAGTATTAACTGGGCCTTTCTAGGCGTGGATGAAGCCCATCGGTTGAAGAATGATGACTCTTTGCTGTACAAAACGTTGATTGATTTCAAGTCCAACCACAGGCTGCTGATCACCGGCACCCCGCTTCAAAATTCACTCAAAGAGCTCTGGTCCCTGCTGCATTTCATCATGCCAGAGAAGTAAGTCTCCTTTCAGTCCTTAAAAATACCTCTGTGTCCACTCTTGTCAGGTAAATAGACTCGAGGGAGTGCAGAATGGCAGCTGTTCCTGAATCGAATCCCTTAGTTAAAGTCAGTGGAGTCAGAGCAATGAAAGGGGAGCAAACATTGGTGGGGAAAATCAGAGGTTAAATGACTAACACAAGGAGTATTTCTGGCAGCAGATTGAATGGGGTAACCTAATACATGCCTTTCAAATCTGTCTGCTGTCTTAGAGCCATCTCTAAAAAGCTCAACTGGTTTTAAGCAATCATCGCAACCATTTCTGAGGTTTCCAGTACATTGCAGTTCAGCCACCCTCGCCAACCATTCTATGGCAGACTCTGGGAGTATTGCTCAAGGAAGCTGCTGTCTCGCTGATTATTCGCATGTCCACATTATAACGAATATTTTGCTCTCTTTAAACCAAAACGGGCTACGCGCATTGCGAAGGCTGAGACAAGCACGCCCCAGAACTCACTAGAATTATGTTTGACTGCAAAAAGAGCTGCCTCCAAAATTCTTTTGATGGATCGCAGAAAGAGTGAGGGGAAGGCTTGAGGTCTCCCAAGTAGAGGAGAAGAGCAGATCTCTGCATTTCAAAGGTGTTGTTGGAGGAAGCAACAATCCAAAAGAGCCTTCAGAGCTGTGTAAAACATAGTCCAGTTGTTGAAGCCCTGCCTGGGGGAGGGCACTGTGGAAAGTTCCGAACTGCTGGCAGGTGAGTGTCAGCAGGAGACAGCAGAGCAGAATTTGGGATTTTGGGTCCTGGGAGGAGTCAGTGTCGAGCTCAAAGATAAGATGTTAAGAAGGCACCTAAGCCCAGAGAGCTTCTAGCTTTGCCACCAATCTGTTTAGTTAGCCAGAGCAGGGTAAACGTTTATCCTCCACTGTATCTCCATTAACTTGATGATCTCCTGTCTTGTTGTGCAGCAGGAGCATAACTGATAGATGCCGTTTGGTGTGATAAGACAAGATATTCTGACCTCTTTCTGCTCCTCATTTCTGTTGCTAGGTTTGAGTTCTGGGAGGATTTTGAAGAGGATCACGGGAAAGGGAGAGAGAATGGCTATCAGAGCCTCCACAAAGTCCTGGAGCCGTTTCTCCTACGCAGAGTGAAGAAGGATGTGGAGAAATCTTTGCCAGCCAAAGTGGAGCAGATCCTCCGTGTGGAAATGTCTGCTCTGCAGAAACAGTATTACAAGTGAGTCACCCATTAAGTTACTGGGAGTGCCAGTAGAAATGGGCACATCTTTCTATGTGCCTTGGGAATGTGTTTCAGCGTACTGTGTCCTTCGAGTGCAATGTGACAGTCATCACCTGTAGTGCCAGGAGCTTCCCAGTAGGAAGCTGAGGTAGGGTAGTTGTTATCTTTCCTTCTGAAAAAGGTGGTGGTGCAATTCAGCTGACCAGCTTTCAGCACAGAGGCTATGTCTTCCCTGAGGGAGTAACGTTCCCCACAAAATTGTGGTGCTCTTTAATATTAAACCATGATAATCTCAGTAGAAAAGTAAGATTAGGGTTTATAGTGAGGAAACAGCAGTATCCTCTAGAAGATGTGCAGAGAGATGGATGGAGGGAAGGAAGTAGACTGATGCCTAAACAAGCTGTCCTTGAAACTTTTGTTCCTCCAAGTCTCCAGCATGCCCACTCGGCACTGTGAAACGATCTGGACTTTCTATTTCCCTGCCTGCAGGTGGATCTTGACAAGAAACTACAAAGCTCTTTCAAAGGGAACAAGGGGGAGCACGTCTGGGTTCCTGAACATTGTGATGGAGCTGAAAAAGTGCTGCAACCACTGCTACCTTATCAAACCTCCCGAGGAAAATGAGAGAGAGAATGGCCTTGAGACCCTGCAGGTGGGGCAGTGTCTTTGGTTACCATTGTTTTCAATCAACTTTCCCCTTTCTCCTGTCCTCCCACTAAGATAAGATCTGGTGAAGCTTCAGTTTCTGCTACTTCTCCATTAGAAACAATCCCGATAGTTGAGCCACTGAATCTCCTGCCCTACCCTGCCACTGTAGGCAGCGTTTTGTGACCATCTAGAGTGGGAGGCGCATGCAATATAAGATCTGTCTTGGATGATTCATCTTGCATGTAGCCTCTGCTGGAAAAATCCAGATGATTTGATAAGAGGTGTACAGGAGAAGTGTGGCCCCCAGAGAACCAGACCTCTGCGCGTCTGTGTAGTGTGTGTAAGGGTAAGGTTGGAAAGCATCAGCTAGAATGACGGTTACTTCTTCAGTCTCTCATCAGGAGCAGTGGAAAGCTAATTCTCTTGGACAAGCTGCTGACCAGACTGCGGGAGAGAGGCAACAGAGTGCTGATCTTCTCCCAGATGGTGAGGATGCTGGACATCTTGGCAGAGTACCTGACTATCAAACACTACCCTTTTCAGGTGAGAAACTTCAGCATGGAAAACAGTGGGGCTCATGGAAAATTTAAGGAAATGTGGAGGGAGTGTAGGCACTGGAAGTCACCTGAGTTTCCCAGAATTTAGTGGCTGGGATTACAGGCTGCACTTACTGAGATACACTGGAAGGAACTGGGAATTCCTTTTATTTCAGTGTGGCCCCATCTCTGCAAAACGCCTCCTCTGACCGGTCCCTGCTTTGGGCTGTGTCCTGTGATAAACCCCAAGGAGAGAATAGCAAATGGAGAGACCCTGGCTGGGAGCCGGTAACGAGAGCTGTTCCATCACCCGCGGTGTCACTGTTCCTGTGCGCACCCTCCTCCTGCCCTCGTGGGATAAACACAGTGCAGTTATTTTTAATTGGCAGTTATTTTTAATTATTAAAAGCTTCAGGCAGGGAAAGGGGGCTGTAGGGCTCCCAGAACTTGACTGCAGCCGTTCCTCAGGGCTCCTTTACCTTCTTTCTTTTATCATTATTGTTGATTTTTCCAGCGTTTGGACGGCTCGATCAAAGGGGAGATCCGAAAGCAGGCGCTGGACCACTTCAACGCTGACGGCTCTGAGGTACCGTGGCTGGGGCTGTCCTGCCTCAGGAGGGTCTGGGTGGGGTTTTTGAGCAGTGGGTGTTTGTGGCTGAGCCACAAGTTGTGACTGCCAAGAGGAGATTAGTTCAGTTCATTTCTTTTTACGGGACCCCAGATACTTTTAAGGACACAGATACAGTAGGTTTTGCAGCTGACCATATTGCTTAGTTTAAATCTCCCACATCCAAAGAACAAGGCTGCAGGTCACGTCTCCAGAAAGTCCCGAAGGTTCTGGGAAGAGCCAGAGTTTAGCAATTCTCTCCCCATGATCTGGGAAATGAAATTGTTGTTAAATGATTCCTTCAGTTCGAAGCTGGTTTTGGATATGATGTGGCACAGGCAAAAGGGGGATTTGAAGCGTCGGCAGGCAGCAGAGAGTCGTGTTGGAGGCAAAAGTCTGGGGTGTAATAGGAGAGGGCATCTCGAGCCTCTCGCCTGGGCCTGCTGACTCACAGTGACTGGTGCGAAGAGCTTGTTCCGTGCCACAGCCAGCCCAGCTGTGAGAAATACTTTTCCTCACTCCAGAAGCCTGGACTGGAAGGAGATTCTTGGCTGGCAGAGGAGATACAGCTCAGTGCTTGATGGTAGTGGCAAAGTTAACAAATAGAAGGGAGGAGGAGACACCAGTGCAGGTGGGAAAGGAGCAGGAATGACCACAGAAGCTGCCCTTTCCCCTCTCCTGGGGTTGCCTGTGGGGGCTCAGACATCCTGGCTCTAACCTAATGTCCTTGGGCAGTGAGTCAAGCACTCTGTTAGTTATCCCCAGTGTGCTTTGCCTGCTGCCTTTGTAGGAGCCTGGTGAGCAGCATGGTCTGACCTTCAAAAGCCCCTCCAAGGTGCTCTTGCCCTGAGCTGCTTGCATTGCTCTCTCATAAGGATGCAAGCCAGGCCCTTCCTGGATCAGCACACCTTTTACCCTGCCAGCACCGCCTTAGTCTGTGCCTTGGCTTGAAGTCCAGTGGTACTTCGCCTGTGTGAGCAAAATGTGTAGAAAGGAAATAGTTTTTCTGCTTTCTTAAGAAGCTTGAGTGCAACAGAGCCCTCAGTCCTTTTCCTTGCATAGCTCTGAAGTCACCGCTCCTGTTTTGTGTCCACAGTTCCAGGCTGGTTAACACGTGGATGCTTTTTGCTTTCCCCCAGGATTTCTGTTTCTTGTTGTCAACACGAGCTGGAGGGCTGGGAATTAATTTGGCCTCTGCCGATACTGTTGTTATCTTTGACTCGGACTGGAACCCCCAAAATGACCTTCAGGCTCAGGCACGGGCTCACCGAATTGGACAAAAGAAGCAGGTCAGAAGAGTTACCTGGGTCGTTTTCTCCATGGTCTCACTGTGGGCATCTATCAGGGTCTGAAAATGTGGTCTTTTTGCCCCCAGTCTTCATTCCAGAGAGTATTATCAACTCAAGGGAAACTCATTTAAAAGTCAGGAAACAAAAAAAAACAGCCTAGATTTGCCAGGTGCCAGGTCTTTTTGTTGGCTTTGGATTCTGGCATGGTTCAAAACCAGGAACCCAACCTGTGGCATCACACTCCTCAACCTGGCAGACTCTGGTCTTTCTCGCCCTGAAAAACTTGGAAAGTAGAACATCCACCTTTACCAGGGTTTGATTAGATACGTGAAAAGTCTGGTGCTAGTTTGGATTTTCAGTGATTGTTTGAGAGGATTTTGACCCTGCGCTTAGTCACACTGCAGGCTCTGTGTTAGCCAGCCTGATTTTAGCTGACCCCCCTGAGATATAAAAAGTGTGTGATGGGTTTTATTCTAAAAAGACACATCTGTGCATGAAGGGACCATGTCAGCAGACTAGTCTCCTGGGAAACCACTGAGGGATACATCACTCTCTCAGCAGAGCATGTTCAGCTCCAGGAAATAGCCCTGTGCTTTTCTTGCCCTTCAGGTAAATATTTACCGCCTGGTCACAAAGGGTACAGTAGAGGAGGAGATCATTGAGAGGGCCAAGAAGAAAATGGTGCTGGATCATTTGGTGATCCAGCGTATGGACACCACTGGCCGGACTGTTCTGGACAACAACTCTGGGCGATCCAAGTAAGTGATTGTGTCAGGAGGCAGAGGTGTCTGGGTACAGCACGTGACATAACCAGCTTCACCTGCTGATATCTCACAATATTTGTTTGCTCAGGTACAGGGCAGGAGGCTAATAAATAATTGCAGTTTCCACTGATTTGGCTTATGCAACCATTAATTTGTCACATAGGATAAAGGTGATCAGAAAAAAACCAACCATAGTTTCAATACATTACCTGTTTTTCCTTCTGTCTTCCTCCCAGCGATAATCCTGGTCTGAGGGAACCTTGTGGTAGAACAGCTGCAGTTTGGGAGTGACCTGAAACTCTCCCCATTTCCACCCAGCAGATAAAGATTGTTCCCTTTACAGTAGTTGTCTGTGCTAGAGCAGGAAAGAGACGAGTAATAAAAAAACCCTTTTTATAGTGCTGGTTAGAAAACTTCTTGCTTTAATTAGGAAAGCCTTTGGTATGGTTTCGTGCTGTAAGCAGCGCTGACTTAACAGCTCAAAACACATTTTCCTTCTCGTTTGTTCTTGCAGCTCCAATCCTTTCAACAAAGAGGAGCTGACAGCTATTCTGAAGTTTGGAGCTGAAGATCTCTTCAAGGAGCTTGAAGGGGAAGAGTCAGAGCCTCAGGTAGTTTGAAGTGGAAATCACGTAGCTGTTTGTAGTCCTCTGCAGGTCTGCGTGGGGGATCATAGTTGTTGGCTCCCTCTTTGTACTTACCCGGTGCATGAGAGCAGGTCAGTGAATAGGGCACGTGTGAGTCCGGAGAAGCTGAAGAGAGCGAGCTCTGGGGTTGGGAGGTGAGGAGAGAGAACCTTGTTGTTGGGGGTTAAGTAGTAGTGGTCACTGAGTCCCTTGGCTCCCGAGGATTTATTAGCTAGTTATAGCACAGCCTGCTGAAAGCTCCTCTCCCTGCTGCCTCCGAGAGCTTCTTCAGCATCCTTTTTTGGTTGTTCGCATAGAGAGGCAGGAGTCAGCACAGTGAAGCTGAATAGGTCATGCTCTCCTGCCTCAGTGCAGCGTTGCTTGGCAGTTTAGTATTGAGTGCTTTGACCAATTCTCTGGAGCACCAGAGCTTCCCCCGAGAGAAACAGTCCACAGTTAATATATCTCTCTCCCTGGAAATTTTCCCTGCTGCTCAGCCTCAGTGTTCCTTTTCTTCTATCCTATCACCCTTATTTATACTTTTTTGTACCACTTGAGATAGTTCACCCTGCCCTTGATGAGGACACCCTGCAGATATTTGCACTTTATTTAGCTCCTGATGAGTGTTTAGCTATTGCATCCCACGAGTCTGTTCTCATAGCCTTTTCTTTCCTGCTGTGCTCAGCACCCTCGGCTTTATCACTCTTTCTTTCTGACTGGTAGGAGATGGACATCGATGAGATTTTGCGGCTGGCTGAAACACGAGAGAATGAGGTGTCCACCAGTGCCACCGATGAGCTGCTCTCCCAGTTCAAGGTATGGACCTCCCGGCTCGGTTGTGGTGCACGGGAATGTGGCTCCCCAAATCTTGCTGCAGTGGTGAGTTCAGTAACAAACGGGACAAATCAGGCCTGGTGCAAGGTGACTCGTACAAAGCCATTTCCTGAGGGGCTGTCTAGGTTTGGAAGCTGGTGGCGAGATATATAGGTATTAATTTCGTTTCAAGTAAGTGGTTTTGAAGGCTGTGAATAAAATGCAGAGTTTACCAAATTTGGAAACAGACTCGATAACTTACAAGAGGCTCAGCAGTACTCCTTAAACTGCACGTACTTCCTCAAAAGCTGTTAGCCCAAAGACATGGCAAGGCACCAGGAATGCAGTGACATAGGGATCAATTATAAAGGAGTTAGGGAAATGCTGGCAAAATTCCTGTGGCAAAGGAGTTCAGGCTTAGCAGACAGCCCCGGAGTATTCCTGCCAGGGGAGGGAATTTCTAGAAGTGTTCCTTTGCTTACAATAGGTGGCCAACTTTGCAACCATGGAGGAGGAAGAGACAGAGCTGGATGAACGGTCCCAGAAGGACTGGGACGATATCATTCCAGAGGAGCAGAGGAAAAAGGTGGAGGAGGAAGAAAGGCAGAAGGAATTGGAGGAAATCTACATGCTGCCCCGAATCCGGAGCTCGACTAAAAAGGTGCATTTTCGTGTATCTTATGCCTTAGTAAATCAAAATGCGATTGTGAAACTGCTGGGTAGAAGGCTCTGAAGGGAGGATGACCACCAGAGCCTTAGCCAGCTGGAAACTGCAAGGATGTGGAGCTTCTCTGGGCTGATGACATGGGCTTCTGCACGTAACCTCTTCTTTGGGAAGAGAAGCCAAGGTGTTTTAGTCTGAACATGAAATAATGCCACTGCATGGGAGGGACAGAAACACTTGGCAGATGAGCAGTTGTTAACTGTACTGTTGTTTTTCTGGTCCATACAGGCTCAGACAAATGACAGTGAATCAGATGCAGAAACTAAGAGAAGGCTTCAAAGATCATCTGGATCAGAAAGCGAGACTGATGATACCGATGATGAGAAGAGACCAAAGCGCAGGGGGCGTCCTCGGAGTGTTAGAAAAGATACTGTGGAAGGATTTACTGATGCTGAAATCAGGAGGTCAGTGCTGAGCACAAGAAACAGTTCAGAAAACAAATACAGAAATCCCATGCAGGTGAAGAAAACCCCAGATGAATCCAGGAGGTTTTCACCTGTAAGCACCTCAGAGGTTTAGATGGAGCAGGTTCACTGGGCTGGCTTCTGCACCTTTGTATCGTTCGGTCTGCTCCCAGCTGATGACCTTACCATTCAGGTCTGTGCAAAGGGGACTGGATCATCTTTAGTCAGGCTGTGGTGAAGCTCGTAGCTTCTGAAAGTTAATCCTTGTTGTAACTGCCCTTCCTGGGCCAAATGGATTGAGCTAATTTCATATTACACATGAGATCTTAAGTGCCATGAGATACAGAGGTGGAGGAGCCAAGGACTCTGGCCTTCCTGACGTTTTTCTGGCAGTAGTCCTGCTGATTTAAGCGTTAAGTGAAAGGCAAGCTCTGGTAAAATAGCCCCGTGAGAAGCCCTGGTCCTGTTGATTCCAGCAGTTGTGTATCCTCTTCTGCACTGTGTCCCTGAAGTCAGCTGGGGGCTGAATTCCAGAGAGAAGAAAATAATGCTCATCTTCTAACTCTTGAGCCTTTCCCAAGACCTTTATCTTATGGCTCTGCCCAGGTGTTCAGCCAAAGATGGAAAAGAGGGGTTGTGAGTTTTCCTTGACTCTCTTCATCTCTGAAGATGTCGTGATGTGAACTGTAGCAGCTGGTTCAATTGTTGTGGTGTAGCAGAAAGAGGCTGAAAGAGCACAGGATGAAAAAGAGAAGGGAAAAAAATAACTCATTTGAAAAATAAGCTGTAGTTGAAGCCATTAGGTCTACTCCCAGCACAAGGTGCAATACAATTGCAGCACTGGTGTCTGACTCTTGCCCTAAAGTTGTGTGTTAGCCATGGCAGTGGTTTTCACAATAAAAATAAGACATAAAAATAAATAGCAATCTTTGTCTGCAGACCTCTGTGATGGATTGCACCACAGTTGGCTCTTCTGTGAGGGGTTGTTACACTTACAGCCTGAGCGTTAAAATTACTAATGACATTGATTTAATACCTCTTTTCTCCTTGGAAAAATGAAGTTAATAATTACCAACACAGTGTGAGCCAATGCTTGCTTTCAATTTTGTTTTACACTACAGTTATGATTCTTCCCCACCCCCTCCAATCTGTCAAACATCCACCATTCGTAATAATGTTGGGTTCTTCTCCAAGCCGAGGTCACAAAACTCTTTGTGGGGGTTAATGGATTTGGCTTCCCAGTCCTGAGTGATGCTTAGCTCATCAGTGTGGAATGCAAGGTTGATAATGTAGCAGGCTGTAATTAATATATTCAAGCATATTTGTGATATTGGACCCACTTTTTATGGCAGTTGGTTTAGCTTCTGGGTTTTTTTGTGTTGTTTTCTTTTTTTCCCCTAGGTTTATCAAGGCGTACAAGAAGTTTGGACTGCCTCTTGAAAGGTAAGTCCTGAGCTGGCCCTGCTTCAGAGGGTTGTCACGAGGGGATGTTGTATTTCTAAGCACAGCCACACACGCATTGCTGTGGGTGTTTGATACAACCTCGACGGGCAGCACAAAGCCTTGCTGTCGTGTGATCAGTAACCCAAGCCCTGCCACGCAGTCCCTCCTGTCTCCGTTGACGGACATTGATGAATGCTGGCTGGAAGTCAGCTAAAGCAGCAGCGGCGCCGGGCTGTACACAGCATCATCCTGCTGGCAGAGGCTGGCCCTTAGGGCATCTCCACTCTGCCTAGAAAGGAGATGGAGCAGCAAATGTTACCCAGAACGCCTGCCAAGCTTCTCTATGCGTATTAGTTTCAAGACTGGATTTGGAGCATCTCTCGCTCGCTTGCTGCCATATCCCTCTTGAAGGGAAGCAGGGAGAGCCACGCACCGTCCTCGAGCATGGGTCTGCAGAGCTCTGCATGAGTGTTGAGACTCGGTGAGAGGGAGGAGAGGAGATGGACATGTCTGCTGGGACTTCAGCCCTTGCTGAGGGATACTCTAAGAGCTGAGGCAACGATCCCGGCATATATTGTATGAGAACTGACTGTGTTTATCCGACTGGTTGTACTCTTTGGTTGTGAAATACAAGGCTTGTGTATGAGCCTTGTTGTTACTAACTTCAGCCAGGCAAAAGGGACAGCAGATGGCAGCTTTTGACCATCAAATGGAGTTAATACGGGACTGGGAAGGCGTGAAGGAACACTAGACAGTCAGAGGGTGCCTGTTGTGCCCAAGATAGTCCTCTCCTTTGCTTTAATTCTAAAAAAATCTGAAGGATGGGGTCAGTTACACTACATCTGCACTGTACTGCAGCTGTTAGACCTAAAAAAAGACCAAATCTGTGCTATTTCCTGCACAAACTCGACTTGTGCAGGTTTCCTGCATTCATGCATATACAACATTGACTACTAAAAGCTATGAAACAATTGCTTAGGAAGCGACTGGAAGGAGAACTGCTGTATCAAATATAAAGCATTTTTCCCCTTTCCAGGCTGGAGTGTATTGCCCGGGATGCTGAGCTGGTGGATAAATCTGTGGCTGATCTGAAACGGTTAGGGGAGCTCATCCATAATAGCTGTGTGTCGGCAATGCAAGAATACGAGGAACAGCTGAAAGAAAATCCAAGTGAAGGTAAGCAAGAGGGTTGTGCGCTGCTGTTAGGATGGTTTTGGGGGTGTTCCGTGGAGCTGGTGAGAAAACAGTTCCCCTGCTGGATAGGGGGGGTGGCCACATTGCGACTTAAAGAACAAGCACATGCTTCAGCCATCCCATCTCTGCCAGGCAGCTCTGATCAATGCAGAGAAACCCCTGAGTCTTCTGCTCAGACTGTAAAGGGCCATTTGGGTCTGTTGACTTCTGCTGAACACAAGTTTTTGTGGCGAGAGGCTGTAGTAACTGGCTTATTTTAATGCTGGGCCCCAAGGCAAAGCAGATCATCCTTCAACTGCTCCTGGGATTGAGAATCAAACTGGTGCTGTGTACTCCAGGGTAAAGCTGGATCCCCAATTAGCACTTCCCAGAGCTGGCATCTTCAACCACTCTATGGATGGCCTGTGCTGTTGATTTGGAGATAATGGGGTCTGGGCCGGATTTCCTGCTGGGTCTCTGCCTGCTGCAGCAGAACAGCTCCAGTGTGCTTAGATGTATATTTAAGAAAATGATACTGGGAGGTGTTTGGATTGCAGACCTAAGTCAGTTAGTGAAAGAAAAATAGTATTTTGGACTAAGGCAGACAGCCTTATGGTTAAATAAGAGGTTGTGAGCAAGGTCTTGATCTCTTGTGTGTCTAACCAGTTTTACAGAGATACTTCTTTCTGTAAGAGTTCTCTTAGTTGCTCTGTTTTATTGTTGAGCAGGGAAAGGACCTGGAAAAAGAAGAGGTCCTACTATCAAGATTTCTGGTGTCCAGGTCAACGTGAAATCCATCATCCAGCATGAAGAGGAGTTTGAAATGCTGCATAAATCCATTCCCACGGACCCAGAGGAAAGGAAGAAGTGAGTTTGGCTAAGTAGGCAACGCAGGAAGGAGGCGCAGGGAATTTGGATTTGGTAGTGGAAAGAGAATAGCCTAGATGTGTGGATTTGCTTTATCCTCCACAGCATTAAAAGTAGCTCATGTTTGAAATGCCTTCAGGTACCGCCTGACGTGCCGTGTCAAAGCTGCCCATTTTGATGTAGACTGGGGAGTGGAGGAGGATTCTCGCTTGTTAGTGGGAATTTACGAGCATGGTTATGGAAACTGGGAGCTAATTAAAACAGATCCGGAATTGAAGTTATCTGATAAGGTAGGTCACTTTGCTTGTTGCTTTGCATTAGGCCCATTGTGGTGGTCATAGAGAAAGTGTTTAATTTACTCCAGAAACAGCTGCATACATTTGTAACAACTCCAAAAATAATTAACAACGAGGAAAATAGTGACCTCCCTGGAATGTTGCATGCTCGATGGAAAGCAGAGTTGTGTCATTTGATTGGCAGTAAGTTTTCTCTGAGCTGTACCGTATGAACCACAGCGAAATAATGCAGGGAG
This sequence comes from Todus mexicanus, assembly GCA_013389965.1. NCBI lineage: Eukaryota > Metazoa > Chordata > Aves > Coraciiformes > Todidae > Todus > Todus mexicanus. The sequence continues at coordinate 47,202 of WEIS01080019.1, forward strand.
AAATGGTCATGCTGACATGTGTGGTTACACGCACAGCGTAGAGGGTGCATTGCATAATCGTGACTTGATATTTCCTTGAGCATCTCACAAGAAGCTGAGTCTGAATTTCTGTGTGGAAATAATTTTTCACAGATTTGACACTGCTTATGTCAAGACCGGTCTGTGTTAGCTTGGAGGGTATGGTTACATGACTGGCTGTGGCAGCAAAGCCAGCTGGAAAGCTTCCATCTAGTTCCTCTGTTCCTCAATCATTCCCATAAGAGCTGTTTATGGGGGCCATGTTGAAGTGATCCAGGTTTAAAATAAGCCGCCATCCGTTGTGTCAGCACAATGGAAGGAGAGCGAGCTGCAACACAGGGCTGAGGAACATCAAGAATCTCTACCCCAGCTTTGCTGCCAATAGGCTACATTCCCATGACGTCCCCACTAGTGTTTTTAACAAAGATCAGGCTGTGGCTGAGAACCCTCCTACGTGAAGTTCAGGAAGGCATTTTACGATGTAAACAATTGCCTGAGACACACCACCCAGTTTCCGATGAAGTATGAAGGTAACCCAGTTGGCAAGCTGAGACATTTTCTCCACAAAGTGACACGTTGCAGCCTTGTTTTCTGCTAAAATTTCTCCATCTGTATCATTACTGTAGCAATGCCTTGGGATACCAGAGGAGACCAGCCTGCTGTGATAAGGCTGGAACAAACACATCTGATGTGTCGGGGAGAATGGACTCGAGTTTTGCAAGTCAGGGTCCCAAACACAGTTTGCAAAGTTTGGGGTTTTTTTCTTTTTGCGTACTTAGAAGCAAATTGTAGAGAATCTAGAGAGCTGCCTTGGGGTCCTTTCACTTCTGCAAAAGACCAAGGGGAGGATGCTTGTTAGGAGCTTCACTTTTGAGTAGACAGGGAGAGTCTCTGTGGGAACTGGAAAAAATGATTGAACCTTCTTGTTTCCCCAGAAGATGCAGCATCTCCAGGCCTGGAAGGACTGCTGCTAGTGTGCTTTTCTTTTGTCAAGGTTTGATAGGTGAATGTGGGTGTATTTTTTTTTTTTCTTCTTTGTCAAAGATCCTGCCTGTTGAGACAGATAAGAAACCGCAGGGAAAGCAGCTCCAGACCCGAGTGGATTATCTACTGAAACTGCTGAAGAAGGATCTGGACAAGAAAGAAAACATGAAAGATGGGGAGGAGGTGAGATGTGGCTGCTCGATTCTGGGGGTTTCAAGATGAGTGGTTGGCTGATGTCGGGAGACAACCTGGATTCCCAGGTCACTGAACATCATCTGAGTGAAAGAATATGGACTTGTCTGTTGTCTGATTGTGTTGTGATACCGAAATGATAATTAGTTAGAGGCAGGTAATTATTAAACTTACTGAAGGACTCAGGCTCATCAGGCTTCCTGCCACCCTGCAGGACCTGCAGCTGTTTGCAAGATGTTCAGGAGATGGGCTATGACCCCAGGAAGTAGCTGCAGCTATTTGCTTGCCCTGACTTGTTCTGTGTTTTCATCAGGGCAAGCTAAAGAAGAGGAAACCACGAGTAAAGAAAGAGAACAAGGCTCCCAAAGTCAAAGATGAGCATGGGAATGAACTCTCCTCTCCTCGGCACTCAGATAACCCATCAGAAGAAGGTGAAGTTAAGGTGAGTCAGCTTGGTGGATAGCAGCTTTTTCAGGTTCCCTTGAGCTATGTTGCTACAGCAGAAACCCACTTTGAGAAGCATCCCCAGAAAACGCCCCATGGAGTCGGGGGGCACTACAAAGCACGTCCCACAGAAGGCTGACAAACTTACAAAAACATATATACAGCAGTTGGGGTGAAGGAAGGAAGGACCTTTCTCACCCACCCTTGCAGGTTAGGGCTTGAAGTGTTTTGAGGAATCCTTGAACTGCTGCACATGTCACATACTGACTTGGAGGAAAGGTTGTCTCAGGACAAAGTCAGTTGCCCTTATAAAGGAGAGAAAGAAGAATTGTTTCCCTCTTCTTTTCAGTGCGTCAGCCAGTGGCGAAGCTGGAGTTTACCAAGGTCATGCTGTTGCTTAGAAAATCTTCTGTCTTTGAGTGGTTTGGCTTCTTGTCTGAGGCTTTTTGTTCGTGTGCTGATCAGTATCTACCTTAGGGGCTGAGCGTTCTCGAGTGCAGCTGGCACAGGAGCGCAGTGCTTATCTGCAGCTCACCAGCCAGTTACGGACCGGGGCTCATCTGGTTTTTATACCCTTTTGTCACGGGTTGGGTGGGTTGCAGCTGGTTAAGCAGGGCTTGCTGTCTGGTTAAAGAGGTGTGAGGGCAAATCTGGATGGACCTCAGAGATTGCCTACGTGTCAAAGATGTAAGTTTTATGGAAGAAAGTGTACATGAGATGAGGGACTCCAACTTTGTGCTGTGACTGATTTTTTCTAGGAGGATGGATTGGAAAAGAGCCCGGTGAAAAAGAAACAGAAGAAGAAAGAGAACAAAGAGAACAAGGAAAAACAGACAAGCACTAAGAAAGAAAAGGAGAGTGATAAAGAGAAAAAGAAGGCAAAAGACAAGAAAGAGAAGGTATGTGGTGCTCTCAGAAGCAGTTTGAGAGATAGGGAAGTCTCTGAGCAGAAGGACAAGCTGCGAGACTGATTAAAGGCCCTGTGTGAAGAGACATCAATAGAACACTGTGGGGTGAGGTATTATCCGTTTTTCAGCCCCTCTGAATTCTTACTGTGAAAAATTGTAATAAAAAGCAGAAAAGGCAGTTATGTCCTAAAGCCTGGTGGAATGTGAGCAAAAAGGAAGAGACTTTGTCAGGCTGCCCTTAAAGTACAGCTGTCCCTGTGACAGCGAATATGACCAAAGAGCTGATGTTAAGGAGGAAAGTGGGAAGAACCGGGAGCACTCAGTTCAAAGTTCTGTTCAGCTGTGATTTATCCCAGGGTTGGCAGTTTCTTGTCTCTATTCCCCTTTGATTTAAACTCACCCCAAATAACCCGAGTGTCCACACCATCAGGACTGTAAGATGTCCTTGTTGCTGCTCAGAACTCACCAGAATGAGTGTTTCAACATCAGGGGTATGTTGTGGACTAAAATGTCCCTTGAATTTTGGGTACAACTGCCCCGAGGCTGGGTTCAAATGATGACCTGAAGTACCTGTCCAAGGAACAAGTATGTACTGCATGCCCAGGCTGTTTTCACACTGAGGTCCTAAGTGCAAACGAAGAAGTTCTGTTACGTATGTAGGGGAAAGTTTGCTTTCCAGTGATTTTTGGTATGACTTTGACTCTAAAGGGCTTTGACTGCAGGTGAGTCATAGCAGGCAAAATTTACAGTAATGGACCATGATTTGAGGTTGATTTTTGGAGGGTCTGAGGACTAGTAACTTCACATGAAGTTGCAGGTCCTCGTCAACATGAGACTACTCTGAACTCTGTCTTTTGCAAGGGGCACATTCTTTAGCTTCACCTCTCTTCCAAGTCTTCCATGGTGGTTTTCACTTCGTGAGTATGAATATTGTATTAATGTCCAAAAAGTTGGCTTTGACTTCTCTCTACTCCCTGAGGGATGACGTAAAGCTAAATTGAGGCCTTGCAGCTAAACAGTTGGAGACCTTGGGAGGAAAGTTGTAGGAGCGATGCCCGAGGTTTAACAACTGCCAGTAACAATAGTGTGGGGGTCGTTAGTTGGATTACTTGGGATCCTGAAGTCTGGCTCATCATGTGATGTGTGTAATTTGTTCTTGTAAAGCCTAAAGGTGGTGAAGCCAAATCTGGAAGTAAAGGGAAGAGATCGCAAGGTCCCGTCCACATTACCGCAGGGAGTGAACCGATCCCCATTGGAGAAGATGAGGATGACGATCTGGACCAAGAAACATTCAGCATAGTGAGTATTTGCCTTGGGAAATGGGAGGGCAGTGGCAGAGATCCCAGCAAGGCAACCAGGGCTTGCTTACATGTTATCCAAGGAAGTATTTTAGGTGTCAGGATATCATCCCCCTCCAAGAGTGATATCCTCTGGCCAATCTGTGAATACAGCAGAACAACGTTGTACAAGAGCTGTCCACCAGCCTCCTCTGTGCCTACCAGCTGGCTGCTGTAAATGGCACTTCAGCTGGAAGAAACTTCAAAGCTCTTCCAGGCCCTGATTCTCACCAAGGAATTGCATTGTTAAAGGATTCAGAAAACTCTCTTCAAAACTCAGCTTTACATGAGCACAAGTATTCATCACCTCCCTCTGTCAGGGATACCAGCCAGGGTGGAAGAGGGCAGCATGTCAACAGAGCATGCAGAAGGGCTCTCTTCTTCAGATGGTAACTTCCCACCACTCATCTGACAGCCCTGGGTTACAGAAACCCCTGCAGCCTTATGTGACCGTCTCTCTCCTGTAGAAGCCATTGAGCCATTGGGGTTCTTCCAGGTGGGGAAAAACCAGGAGAGTTTTGAGGGTGACCTTGTATGGCTGTAGGAGGTATGGAGTTATCGGAGCTGTGAGCTCTCCCCTGGTTGTGTAAGCGCTCTTGGAGCAAACACTCTTGCAAGGCTCAATGTAAAAATAGCCTTTTAGTAAAAGTTGTCACGGCAGACTCACCTTGGCCTGACCTGCCCAGGGAAATGCTGAAATACCACCTTTTTTAAAAAGCAGTCCTCTAAGTGCAAATCTACGTATTCGCTGCACGTCCTGTGTTATTTTTCCTGTTTTGTTCTTTAACTTTGTGATGTGGTAGAGACCTGCCTGAATTTCTGTCCGTGTGCAGTGTGGATGTGCACAGCTGCAAAAAAGATGGTGCTTTCACCTCCTGTCTTCCAGTTTTGGTAAAAGCGATAGATTAAAGTGACTGCAGACAGGGATGGACAGGGAGGCTGTTGAGCGAGCGCTTGTTCTGTTGGTCCTGTTGATGCTCAGTTACGCTTCCCTGCCTGCCGCAGGGTCTGGGCAAGAGCAGGCTGTGTGTGATTAAGGCTTGCAAAGCAAATTGTTCCTCTCCTAAAAAGGGGAACAGTTGAGGTGGGAAGCTTCTCGTTTCCTCCTGATTATTTTCTGCAGTGTGTCTTAAGAAATTGCTGTTTTCCTAGCTGATTTCTCCTTGCCTAGCGGTCACATAAAGCTAATATCTTGTGCTGATGAACTTCTTCCAACTCTCTCTGATAAACAGCATAGAATCCTGTGCCGAATGAATCACCTTCTGCTCTCTATTGCTTTTTCAAGTGCAAGGAAAGGATGAGACCGGTGAAAAAAGCACTGAAGCAGCTTGATAAGCCTGATAAGGGACTGACAGTTCAAGAGCAACTGGAGCACACACGCAACTGCCTCCTGAAAATTGGGGACCGCATCTCTGAGTGCCTTAAAGCCTACTCTGACCAGGATCATATCAAGCTATGGCGACGGTGGGGATCATTTTCTTTTCTTTGGTTGTCTGTGATAATTTAAAATGGTAGTCAGAAGCTGCTGGGTTTGTGGATGAATGTGCCATTTGCCGCTTATTTAACCTGTGAAATCCTCCGTTCTTTAGTCTGCTCAGTCCATGGCCAGTCTCAGATGAGGGTTTTGTCTGCAACTTGTGCTGGTTTCATTTAAATCAATTTCAGAGCCAGTTTAGATAAACCAGTGCAAAGCTCTTTAATTTCCTGTTTTCCAGAGAGGTTAGAACTGATCTGGTGTTTGTTTGAAAGCAGGTGGCAGTTAAACTGCTGATGTAGCAATTACCAGAAAATGTTCGTGTTCTTCTAGGAACCTGTGGATATTCGTGTCAAAATTCACAGAATTCGATGCCAGAAAACTGCATAAGCTCTACAAGATGGCTCATAAGAAAAGATCACAGGAAGAAGAGGTGAGATCTGAAGTGCCTTCCCTCCGGTTACTGTCTTCAAAAGTTGTCGCACTTGAAGTGTCGATACTTTCTGCCTCTTATCATGGGGTTTCTGTGTTGTTATTGGCAGTCAGTGATTTTCTTGACATCTAAACAGTCTGTTTGCGTTTGGCTCCTCTTTCATGTGGCATTTCTCCCTTCACCTAACAACACTGGTCACTTTGTACCGGTTGTTCTGACCAAGAAAAAACATTGCTTGGTGTGGCGTGTTCTGTTAAGTTGACCTTTAGAGAGAAAAGCTTGGGTGTGCTGCCCTGTGGAGATAGGATGTAGAAGCAGAGCTGTGTGGAGCAAAACCCCCTGTCCTCCAGCACATTTGTACCATTGCCATTCATACCATCCGTGGCCGCAGTCAGTTCACCAAATCCTCAGAGATGGGTGACCTACAGCATGGGGAGCCTGCGGAAAAATCCCGAGCCTGCCAGACAAGGCCGTTGCTCACGTAGTCTGAATCTTTTAGTGTGAGAGTAGTTGAGCTGTAACCTTCCCTTGCACCTTGCAGGAGCAGAAGAAGAAGGAGGACATGTCCAGCATGAAGAAGCCGTTCCGCCCAGAGCCTTCAGGCTCCAGCCGCGATTCTGTGATGTCCCAGTCTCACGTGCCTCACAATCCTCATTCCCAGAAGATCCACATGCCCCCTTCCCACACGCAGCAGCAGATGCACGGGCACCCGCGTGACAACTATGGCCATCCAAACAAGAGACATTTCAGCAACACAGGTGAGTTCTAGCAAGCCAGGAGAAACCATCTCTTCTAACCTAGTGGCTGTTTGCTTTTGGACATAAATCGTTTTGGACACAAATCCTTCTGGGACTTGTGGCTGGTCAGGTTTAAAGATGATGGGATGGGACATATATTGCCACTGTGCTGATGGCTGGACTTAGAAAAACTGATGGAATAGTGATGAAAAGAGTGTAAGAACAGGACATAATAAGATTTACTAGGATAATGATAAAGAAATTCAAAGAATTGAGCCTCCTACATAGTTAGGGAGGAGAGAGTTAAAGAGGCACAGCAACAGTTACCATTTCTTTGAGAATTCAGCAAAGTAATGGCCTTAAACTGAAATATGAAAGACGCTTTCTGGTGCTTTCCTCATTGCAGACCGAGGAGAATGGCAAAGGGATCGGAAGTTCAACTATGGTGGCAACAGCAACCAGATGTGGGGTGGGGAGCGGCATCACCAGTATGAGCAGCACTGGTACAAGGACCACCACTACGGTGATCGGCGATCTCGTGGAGAGCCTCACCGGAGCTCTGGGAACTACAGACCAAATAACCTCTCCCGCAAGAGGCCATACGAACAGTACAACAGCGACCGAGACCACAGAGGCCACCGAGATTATTACGACAGGTAATAATTCCCTTTCGTCTCAAAGTCTGGGAGGAGTTTGCTGTGATGCACCCGCCCATGGTGGCCAAGCTTTGCTTGGAGAACTGATCTCCACCCATTCGTTTTCTCTCTGCAGGCACCACCACGATTCCAAGCGTCGACGATCCGATGAGTTCAGGCCTCAGAACTACCACCAGCAGGATTTCCGACGGATGTCTGATCACAGGCCGCCCATGGGATACCATGGCCAAGGACCTTCGGACCACTACCGGTCCTTCCACACAGACAAATCGGGAGATTACAAACAACCTCTCCCTCCACCTCACTCTGCAATGTCGGACCCTCGCTCTCCCCCCTCTCAGAAATCCCCCCACGATTCCAAGTCACCTCTCGATCACAGGTCACCTCTGGACAGGTCGTTAGAACAGAAAAACAATCCAGATTATAACTGGAACATTCGGAAAGTGTAAAGCGACTGAGGGGGGAAAGCTCACGTCTGAAATACTTGGTTTGATGCAACAGCGGCTGGTTTCTCCAAGCCAGCGACCAGAAACTCTGAACATGCTGCTATCATCTTGCTGGGTCAAGGAGGATTTTGGGGGAGTAGGTGGAGGAAGATTTTTCCCTAGCTCTCGGTTCTGGTTTGGATTCCCCATTTCCTTTCCCCTCTTCTACCATTTAACGTTGGAAACAGCCTTGCTGCCTCATTCTTTGTTTTGTTTTTGGTTTTCCCCTGTCTGATGGACCCAAGGGAATTTTTTCCCAGCCAGTGTTTCCCCAAGCCGAGGAGACAGATCGATGCTGCTTAGGATTGTGCAGAAGGCTGCGTGCCTGCTCTGACTTGATGTTACGTGACAGATGCTGCTTTGGGATCAGGGATAAACTGGTTGGGCTGGGCTTTGTGTGTAACCAGCGCAGGGCGATGGGAGGATATACGCAAGGAGGGACCGGAGAGTCCCTCAGCAGCCGAGCTTGGTTGAAAGAGGGACTCGATGTCCCCACAGAGTGACTCCAAAGGAGTTGGAGCCCTGCTGGTGACAATCCATCGCTTTCCTAGCCACGTCATTTCCGTGTCTTTATCCATTTCAAGAAACTGGCTCTGCTTTGATTGCTGTTGTGTCCCCTGTAACAGAAGAGGTGTGGGAGGATCTTCCTTACCTCTCCAAGGCTGGAACTGGCAAATTTTGACTCCGGGGGTCTTTGAGATATGTGAAAGAAAGACAGACTTCCATAGCAAAAAGCTTAGTTCACTTAGCTCCCTTCTAACCAGTAGGAAAGAATTGGGGTAAGAACAGTATTTCCCAGCAGGCAGGGCTCAGGAATTCATAGCAGAACTCCTCATCCCTTCTGACATGGGCACCTTGGATGGTCCAGGAACTAACAGATGCTGGCTGGGAGCTGCAAGGTCAGAAGGGTGACTCTGTGCATCTGGAGATCTTGAAGCTCCTTATCTCCTGAGATCCTAAAGCGCCTCATCTCCCTGTCACTGAGGTGTTCCGGTCTTCAGGCAAGTCATTGCTCTCTGTGCTTCGTGAAACGGTGGTCTCAAACCTTTACTGCACCAAAGGAAAAGGGATGGTAGGGCAGAGTTAAACAGGGAGCCAGAGGGCTGAGTAACCATTCAGTGAATGGTCACCGTCCTGCCACGGTTCCAGCAGTCAGCAGTAACTCTGAGTTGCTAAAAATCCCTGCACTGAAAGACCTTCTGTCTGCCTAAATTGAAAATGTGCCTGGGGGCTTAGCACCTACCTGAGCAGGAAGAGAATGAGGAATTCAGGACTGGGTCCTTAAGAGAGGAGATGTCTTGGAGCCCAGCATGGCAGAGGGAATAGAGGAGTCTAAAGCCCTGCCCAGTGGACTTCAGAGCAAACACTCCTCCAAGTATTTGAGCCACAGTGTAAGATGCAGAACAGTGTCCAGCCTGGAGTCTGGTGTGGTGAGACGGGTTGTGCACAGATTGATGACCAGAAGGAGCTTGGATGGTGATTTTTCAGTTCCTAGGTCTTTGTTCATAGAGTCACATCCCTGGAGACCACAAAGCTGGTCCCAACAGCCGGGTTGCCTTGAGTGTGGTGTCTGGGGATGCATCATCTCCCGGAGCTCAGTATTAAAGACGAGGCTGTTCCAGACTCCTCTTTTTGGTGGGGGACAGAAGCTGCGCCTCCATGAAGATGCCAGTATCTGACCCTAATAAGCTGTGATGTCCTTTCCCCAAAAGTCTGAGAAGAGTTGGCTGTTCAGGGCTGGCTTCCTGACTCCAGCCAGCGCCTTGAGAGGCGCACACAAACCAACACTAATACCCCCACGTTCCCCCCCTCTCCATGCAGTGCACCCTTTGAAAGCCGCTGCCGTCACTCCTTTCCGAGCCTGCTGCTTTACTGGGACACACAGGAAGGGGTTTGCTCCCCTTTTGTTTTTATTTTGCAAGATTTTCCACCCAGCGCGGGGCAGTTTTGCTTCCTTAGGTAGGGGCACTGGTCCTGCCTTGAGAAAGTGTTACCCTTGTGTTTACCTGTGCAGGAGGAGGAGGTGAGGGCAAGTCTTCCACAGTCCCCCCTGGAGCTGCCGGCCGATGGGAGGTGTAGAGATAATTGTGTTTCTGCGGCGTTTCTCACTAAGCTGTGATCCCAGACGTGCTTTGCTGTGGGATTCGACAAAGAGGTCCTTTCTTTTCAAAGGTATTAGGTTTTAATGTGAAAATGGAAGAAACCTCGGTGGGGCAAAGGGAATTTGCTCTTTTTGTTCACCAAGTGGTGCTATCACCATGGAAAGTTCGTGCCATACACTTGTAGCGAAAGGCAGTACTGGCCAGACCAGTGTTAACGGTTGGTGCAGGAAAACTTGGAACCCCAGCAAGAGGCATTTTCCGTGTCCAGATGTGAGGGTTTCTGCTCGTCCTGAACCCCAGGTATGAGGTTGGTTGGGATTTCCTTCTTGGGCAACTGCAGAAGCTTTACCCGTAGCCACCAAAGAGCTGTCGCCACTGTCGCGTTAGCCTGGAACTCAAGTCACGTAGTTGTGTTCACTCGTGGTGGGTGGATCTTTGCTGGGTTTGTCTTTAATGAAGCTGAAGAGGTACATTTGGAAGAAAGTCCTCACTGGGCACACACACACACACACACACACACACGTGCATTTTATGTCCTCTCAACACAGGGACCATAACCAGACACAGTCACTTGCGTGTGAGTGCAATCGGAGGGGACAGGTCCACAGCCATAAACTTCACTGCGGTGTTTGCGTCAACATCTGGCACAGCTCTTCCTTCCGAGCCAGCTGCGGGATTCCTTTTAGCCTCTTTGCAGGAAAAGGTAGCAACTTGCTGGGGTTTTATTCTTGGAAAAAAAAAAGAAAAAAGGAAAAAACAAAAAAGGTTTTCAGCCTGACCGCTTTGGAAATGGTGTCAAGTTGTGAGTTCACATGATGGAAGTCCTGCAGACTGAAACCTGCTGCGGGGACAGGTGATTTGGTGCCCAACCAAAACAGATACTTAATGGAAGTCCTTACGTGAACAGTTTTAAGTGATCCACACAAAAATACTACTCTGCTTTCACCCATTTCCTCTTGACCTCCACCTCCCCTCTAGGGAGAGAAGGACTCTTACTGTAAAAATGTGGACTTTTAAACCTGTTGACTAAAAAAACCCCAGTAATTAATATTAATTTATATTTGTGAAAAAAGGAAAAAAAAGAAAAAAAAGAAAAATGCCACTGTCCTAGTGATTTCTGATGTAAATATGTTGTTTATATAGTATGTATGAAATTTTCCTACATTGTAAAACTGCTGTACTTTTGATTCTTGTATATTAAAAAGTGTTACTG
>WEIS01080026.1:556-11539 GCA_013389965.1 Todus mexicanus
AATGATACAAAAGACTGAGATCATATGTACATCAGGAAAAATGGATGGTGCTTGACAGTTAGTTGAGCAAATGCAGTTAAGGTACTCAGAGATTAAACTGTTCCATTCTATACCTAGAAACTGAATTCAAATAAACTTAATCAGAAAATCAGAAAAAAACATAGAGCTCTGATTGTTAAATAGCTAAGTGTTGAACAGATTGGTTTGAGTACTAGTGGATTTTTCATCTCTGATTTTGCTTGCCTTTCTGGAAGATGCACAAATTAGAAGAATTTCTAGTGTCTATACAAAGACAATACGGAGATTTGTTGCATCATCGAAGGTCTCTTCCAACCAAAGATATTCTGTGATAATCTTGATTTACATTGGGTTAAATCATATGATTTTCTTGCTCCTTTTGCATTTGATCCATGTGAATCTGTAAGTGACTTGGATTGCAAGAACTTTTTCAAAATAAATTCATGTGACTTCATAGTGTACTTTGTTCTGGCTCTCATGAAAGAGAGACTTTATCTTAAAGTAACATGACTAAACATATGTTGCTGGGTGACCAGAAAAAGAGTTAATAAATAAGCACAGGTGTCCAAAATCCTGAAGCAGTGATAGTATATACTTTGCTTATACTCACCAACTGTCATGAATTTAGCTGTCAAAGTTGATTGCATAGGTATGTAGGACTCTCCTTGTTAGTCTATAGAAGTTGATTTCTGTTGGTTTTTTTCCTGTTACAGGTGAAGAACATCATCTACCATGCAGTGAAAGATGCTGTTGGCACACTGAAAGCTCATGAATCCAAACTAGCTAGATCGTAGGAATTGCTAATTCCAAACAGCCTGTGAAGTAAGCCTTTTGCTCGCAGTGCATACAAGGACTACCCATGACGGCCTCTGCAGGAGCAGAGGCTTCTCACTGAGAGCTGGTGTGGTCAGTATTACACATACTCTTCAGCCACTGTTTTCTACGCTGCCTCGACACTGAAGGTCTGATTGAAGGTCGCACTGTTACACGCAGAATTCCAGATTCTAATGAAAGGTGCCATGTCCCTTTCCTGTGGCCTTTTGCAAATTGGAAGAACATGGAAACCACTTGGTGTTCCTGCATATTATGATTAGAAATGGTATAAAGAGTGTGGAATTTTTTTTTTCCTCATGCCTAGGTAGTCTCCATGAAGTTAGAAGGAACGTGCTGGAGGTGGGTTGTCCTACTGCAGACTTAGCTGATAGCCACTGAAGGAGCGTGACCAACAGTAGCCCAACTGCAGAAATTAAAGCAAACTTCCCATGTGAGATACAGGTCAAGGAAAAGAATAAAGCTATTTTCTGCACTCCCCTTCTTGTAGCCATTTACTCTATACACTGTAGAGTTGGAGAAATAAAGGGAGAACCCACTTTTTTTTTTTCCCCCAGGAGACTCCAGAAATAGGAGAATTGTGTATTTAGTGAAAAACTAGGTTTGTAGTGAAACAGTTAATATTTCATGAAAGTAGATATTTTTAGTATTTTTGAAGTACCACAATTGTTCCTGAATTTTCAAGGAAAGGCACATTACATTTAGTCTTCCTTTCAGTAAAATCAAGAAGTGATTTTTAGAAAGCAGTCCAAAATAGCACAAAAACAGCCAAAGGAGAGTGAAAAGAAATTGACACCCCACCTCGCTTGCCCATATTCCTCACCCGTCTTCCCCCCCTATCCCTATGCCACCCTACTTCCTCAGAATGAGAAGTAAAAAAGAGTATAAACTCTGTTATCATGTGGAGATGTTGTACATCTCTTCCTGCACTGGTGACTGCAGGCAATAGTTCACCCAATACCAGTGCTAGCCGAAATCATCTATCCTTTCCAAAGTGAAGGAAAAGTTAACTTTCAGTGTCAACTTTGTCCAGAACTATTTTAAGTAAAATGTTCCTGCTTGATAGAACTGTATTCAGAATTTACTAATGTCAGCATTGATGCAATGGGTTTCATTGTCCGGGTACATGGGGAAATGTATCTACCTTATATCCAGCTGTACTGTAGTGCCACCTGCAGGCCTGTTAATATGTTCACGGTTATTTCATTTTTTTAAAAAATAAAAGTCATTTACTGTAACAGCTTGAGCAGTTTCTTTCAGACTCGTACACTGATCTTCTGGCTTTGACTTTGTCTCGGCTTCTGCTTCTGGCAGCATAGGCTGCCTGCTAATTTCTTGCCCTGTGTCTGACCAGCAGGCTTGGGTGTTGTACACCTGACATCCCACGTATGTGCTGGCAGCATGCCAAGGTACCTGCATATTCTTGATTCTCAGAGATATTTTGGGTAGAGGATCCATCTTGTAATAAACAGCATCTCTTGTGCTGTGCTCCCCACCTCTATCTTGCTGACAGGTTGGAGTTTGGAGCTGCCCTCGCCACTGGAGTTAGGGATGGGGTGGTAGAGGTTCGCTGGTTTTCGACCTTGGAGCTTGTCATAGCAGCAGCAGTTCTCACTGGTGTGTGGCTTGCTGGCAGCTTCTTGGGTTGGTTATGGGGTGCAAGTTGTTCACTCCCAGGCTTTTGCTGCCTTCATACCCTTGAAATTATCCTGTGAATATGGGCCAATTCAGTCTGCTACAGATGAAGACTTCACAGTGTTCCTATTGTGCAGAATTTCTTGTGTTCTGGTTTACTCTGTGCATACAACCCATTCTGAATGATTAACTATAGCCGAGATGTCTCCCTCGTGTGTGTGTGTGTATCAGCAATGAGAATGAGATAATGATCAAAAAGACAGACTTGGCAATGTGTAATGCAATAGCATTGGTCTTTTCCAATGTAGTGATCTACAGAGTTCTGTATCTTGTGCTGAAGCTTTGGTTTGAGTCTATCAAACATTGTTGCTGTCTCTTGAATTTTCTCTTTTATTAATCACAGAATATAATCAAGCTAAAGAATATCCGGCCAAAATCAGAGGAATGATTTGCACAAAAAATACAGGCTAAAACTAAGAAATATGTAGAAATCCAGATTTTAGATGAGGACAGGAAGAATTGTAAATTGATCTGGCAATCAGTTCCAGAAACTTATATTGAAAAAAATTATTCTTTATCTGGATTGTATGCATCATACAATGGAGACTACCACTGCTTTTCACAAGTTTTTCCAAGTAGGTAATTTTTTGTTATATGGGGGACAAATTTGCATTTATGTAGAATCTGAATCCACTTACCATTTCCTGCTTGTTTTCCTCTAAGAGAAGATCTTCAGCTGATTAAAAGCTGTAATTGTCAGCTCTTAAAATTCTGTTAAACTAATGAAAATTTAGCTGTTACTGTACAGCAGTTTCAGAATTTCAGAAATAGAATTTTAATGTATTGCATATCTGCAGACACATAGGTTGTTATTAATACTAATCAGGTACATAAATATATACAGGTAATACCTAACTCATTTATTGGTGTATATATTAAACATTACATATATTTTATATTATACTCTGTATGTATATAAACCCCAGACAGCTACAGGGGTTTGTTTTCTTCCACACATGCCTAGCTTCTGCTCTTTGCTGTAGACTTATATGATCAGGGACATTTTATGGTACTTGTATGAAGCTCACTGCAAGTCTGTTACGTTGACGCCAGAATCCTTTGACTGAATTGCAAGATTTGATTATGCTTTTCTTGAAAACACGTACCTTTGTTAGCTTAGTAATTTAACTGGGCTACAGAGCCTTTTTTCCCAGGAAGTGTTTGTGCTCTCTTTACACTTTATGACTGATTTCATAGCTTCATAGTTCTTATGTGTCATTTCACTCTCTGTAGAGTCTGCATAGAATCTGCTCAATGCCTCTGATTATTGCTGGCTTTCTTGTGCCTCTTTTTTGTTCAGCTACCCCATTTTTAAGGGAAGGTGGTGCAAGATGTGTGCAAGGTTTCAAAGTTTGTTCACAGTGCATTTCTGTGGTGAGATGAATGATGTTCATTAATTAATTCTGAAATATTCCTGTTGTCTTATGCTAAGCATTGAGATTCCCAGTAGTGACGACTGTACTATCTTTCCTGAGTAGTGACAGCTAATCTGGGGCCTATCACATATACAGTTATACATGTATGGTTAGGGTGCTCTCAAGGGCATGTTAGGATTCTTTCTTTACAAGGTTGGTGTGAAGGGTCATATAAGCACTCACCCTCCAGTTCCACTACTAGTTCTATCACACCTCATATAAAGCTTACAACCAAAAGTAGCCAGATTAACCGATTATAAAATTGTTTTAAGATGTACAATCAGTATTTTTTTTACCGTATTTTCTGGTTACCAAATTTTAAGGGGCAACTGGTATGTTACCTGGAATGTCAGCAGTTGAAAGGAGACATTATAAATCAGAAAATATTGAGCAGAGGGAAAATAAAAACTTAAGCTGCCTGTAGTTTGCTGCTCTCAGGACATTTATTCTGCTGAATGCTGTCTTGCCCTTGCAAAATGGAACTGCACAAGAGAGCGAGCAGGCACCATTTTTGAATGCTGGCTTTAAACTCTGGCTCTTTTAGTCAATGTCCTGTGGAACTACGGAAAAATGGAAGCAGAAATTCAGGGCTATGCAACTGTTGGCTTGCACAAGAGAATTTGGATTGTATTCACAATAGTGAAGCTTGGTGTGTGCTCAGCCATGCAAGGGCATACTCAGCACTGTCATTCTACAGTTTCAGCCTTCAAAATGTTGCATAGGACACATTCATCTGCTGCAGTCTGAGATGAAGAAATGTCCTCTGTCTGAAGATTTCACTTCCCTTCAACAACTCCTTCCTTTTCTTCATATTGGTTAAACACGTAAGTCTGCAAGGTTTCATTTTACAGCACTATAAATCTTGTCTCTGTTTATGAACCGTACTCTAAAACAACTGAACTGGCAATGTAAATATGGGAAAAGTTAAGTACTTAATACATCAAAACTTGTGATCCATTTGTTGTTCCTCTGAAAGATGCCCAGACAGCCTCTTGTAGAGAATAAGGATGTGGAATCAGAATTGGAGGACTTAAGTATCGAGTAGTAACTTGAATTTGCCTGTAATACAAAAAGATGAAGGCAGTTACCAGGCACGGATATTCAAAATTACTGCTCCTGTATACATACACAAAATCAGAAATAGCTTCTGATAGCTCTTTCACAGCTCTCTGAGCTTCTGCAGTTAAGAGATACTGGTTGAGCTGTATGACACACGCTAGCGACTTACTCATGCATCAAGCATCTCTTGTAAGTATTGCTATGGTGGAAAAAGATAGTGAAACTACACAGCATGTGAGTGAAGCATAGCATGGAAGCACCTGTGGACAATGCATCTTACGGGCTCTGGTTACTGGTAAGTAATCTTACCTTTTGATTGTCGACTTCAGTGTTTTCCTAAACTTATCCCTGTCTATCCAGGCTGCACAGACCTGCTTGTGGTCACTCACTCGCAATGCATCTCAGATCTGTAATCAGCTTACAGCTTCTTTTCCTTTTAATTAGCAGTGCCTATTCTCAATCTTTTGAAAAAGAGCTGCATGCTCCCACCAAGCATTTGAAAAATAACCAGGCAGAACTCGTCTTTTATCTCCCTTATCCCTCTGCTTTACAAGAGACTTTTTTTTAATCTTTCTGCCTTTATATAGGGTAATATAAAAATGGGAAAGAGAGTTTCAAGAGCTAGGTATAACAAAATACAGCTGCTTCCCCTAGGAAGGTCTCTCTTTAACTTAACTGGCTTTCAATCACAAAGCAAAACACTTGAAGAAGGGAAATGTTCTCAGAGTAGTTTCCAATTCCAGTGCCTTTCCTGCCACAGTATCAGTTTATGCTGCCAGCTTGCACTTTTTCTTTGTGTTCCTTATGCCTTTCAGCATTTGATACTCTTCTGTTTCAGTCTGCAGCTTTAAGCTTCAGAGAAGCTTAAGGAAGGTTCCCATTGCATTCTTCACCTTTCTTCCAAAGACCCTTATTTGTTCTGCTAAACCTCTCTAGGGGCACTCTTGTGTTGTTGAGCTCAGACTAATTGCTGTTACTCTTCACTACAGCAGCTTCTGCCTGAACCTCTGTTTCAGCGAGATCTCTGGATCTGACTGGGCATTTTTTAAATGTAGCTTTGCTTACGCTGCTCCACTCAAGGAAAACTTAGTTTGATTCCTATGCCTTATTGTTTAGGCTGTAATAGATGGATAAGTATTTGGCCACCTATTTTAACCATGTGTACAACACAAATTTGTCATGAGTTATTTCAGCAGTGGTGTATCTGCTAGAAAAATATACAGCCTTAATTTGAAACAGGTGGACAAATTTCTTTCCTTGGTAGATTTTGAAATCTTAATTACATATCATCATACAATGAAACTAATAACTTCATTTTAAAAAAAACCAACCCAACTAATAAATCATTCTATTTTAATTTGATGTGCAGCTGGCTTTTGTTCCAAAAATAAGCCCTTCAGAACCAGTAGTTTTCCCTTGTAGGAAGGTAAGTTAATGAATTGATTTCTCATTCTTCTTTGTAATATTGGAAAGAAATTGAGCTACTTATTACTAACTGTAAATTGCTAGTTTTAAAATACCTTTCCTGAAGTTGCTCTAAAGCTCAACATGCTACTTAACAATGAGCCACCACTGAAGACATTCACAACCACCTGCTCTACTAATGTCGATGTTCTTAGTCTATTGTTC
This sequence comes from Todus mexicanus, assembly GCA_013389965.1. Classification (NCBI taxonomy): domain Eukaryota; kingdom Metazoa; phylum Chordata; class Aves; order Coraciiformes; family Todidae; genus Todus; species Todus mexicanus. Next base: position 7,204 of record WEIS01080026.1, read on the forward strand.
TTACCACCATTTCTTTGTAATGCACTGTAAATCTTCATACTGCTCCTCAGCACATTAAACAGTTTAAAACACTAAGGCACATTTTATTTAGGTGCCACTTACCCGTGCTGCAGTTATTTAGCACTCCCACGCTCTTCAGACATGGTAGTCTCCAGGTCGCTGGATTTTCTCTCTCCTATTTGTTATCTGTCGCTATTCAGAGTATGAACACATTATTCAGGTACCACAGCTGTTGCCATGCTAGTCTCTGATATGAAACTGGTGTGGTTAGAAACAGAATTATTTTGGTGAAGGCTGTGCGTATTGGTGTTACTTGAATGTGTGAGAGCAGATTCCTTTTATCCAGTTTGTAGGTCAGTTATGCCATCAATGGTGTAAATTATGCAGTCCCTTATGCAATCATTTTGTAGCCATTCATATCCAAAACAAAAGCAGACTATTACAAAATGTTCGTTGTCACTGTCTGTGAAGACATTTGTGTTTTCAACTCTTACGTGTTGCTAAAGTTTTGTGATTTTCATCATTGCTCGTTATACTGAAGTTCATGCATTCAAGAGAAATTTCTTCTCTAGCAGCTCTTTCTTTTTGCTCTTTCTTTTGTCTCTTTGCTTTTCATAAATGCTGTTTGCCAAGTAATGAAACTTTGCCTCGGTGCCCTCCTTCATTTTTGGGGGGAGTGTTTTTGTTGTGGCTTTCTGGTTGTTTTTGTTTGGGTTTTGTTTGTGGGTTTTGTTGGTTTTGTTTGTTTTCCAGTTTAGCTTAACCACAATAGTTTTCTAGCATTGTTTTTTTCTTTTACTTGAAAAAGCAGCTTATGTAATGGTCATGTCAGTGGGTTTCAGAGCTCCATGTACTAGGCCTGACCAATCCTTGACTGTAATGTACGTACAGGCTAATTGGGGGTGGGGAGAAGGGGCCGACTAATTAGCTCTGGCATTGTCTGAGGAAGGTTCTCTTGATAGTATTCTTTGGCGAGCTGTTAAAATACAACAATTTCTGGTACTCTGGTATGCTTAAGCCTATATATTCCCACCCTGCAAGGGTTACTTCCCTTCCCTCCTTCCCCGTGCTGTTAAGCAATCCTTGGCCTCTCTAGGTGAAGTTTCTGAGAACACGAGCAGTGGGCAACAGTGAATCATCCTGTAAACTACAAATAACAGTCTTCATTTCTTCGGTTTGATAACCCCGACTTCAGTATCAGAGAGTTCGTTGTGTTTTACATGCACTTTGGGGTGAAACTGGGACCGGTGGGACTATGAAATGCTTTAGAACTTAACTGGTACATTTGCAGCATTTAATCGCTGTTGTGTTGAACTCCCTGGAGGAGGTAACTTCGCGGAAGATGGCTTCTTTTGTCGTCTCTATTACGTCTTCCGACGTATCTGTGATCTTAATTCAGCGTTTTCTTCTCCTGTAACGTTCGTCATTGCTTGTGTTTTCCTGGCACCTTTTCGGGAGGTCTCCTTTCCCGCGGCGGGCGGTGGTGAAGCCCCGCAACCTACGGGACCCCACAACCTACGGGAGCTGCCGGGGGCTCCGCAGGGCGCGGGGCGGTGCGGGCTGCTCGGGGCGGTGCGGGCTGCTCGGGGCGGNGGGCGGGCGGAGGCAGCCGCGTTGCGGGGCTGTGCGAGGCGCTGAGGGCTCTGTGCTTCCCGTAGGTTGATCTTCGGCACCCTCTACCCTGCGTACTCCTCGTACAAGGCCGTGAAGACGAAGAACGTGAAGGAATATGTGAGTAGAGGTCCGCCTTGTCCCCAGGAGGGCCGGGCCGGGCCGCTTGAGCCCCGCAGGCTCTGCAGGAGCTGCTGTGCCAGGGCGCTCACCGACAGGGGAGGTTTCAAACCGTGAACGTGGATGAGTGAGGAAGGGAAAGTGGGGGAACCACTGCAGTCTGGAACCGTCTGAAAGTTCAGAGCAAATGATTTCCTCTGATTTGCTAATTTACTCTGTGTCCTTTTGCTGTGTTTTCAGTACCACTTTTGTTTTCTTCCAAAAGGCTGAGTAATCTTTGCTTGGTTTCTGTCTTCCTATCAACCTTACTTATGATCACCGTTTTCCATTGGTCAAACCTTCATCCTCCTTGCTTTCTGGAGGTGTCTCTGTCATTGTTACAATTGCCATATTTAAAACACCAAATGTGTTTTAGTGATGTGATGTGTCATCTTCTTACAGAAGGGGTGTTATTAGCTGATCAGTGATTTGGCTTATGGGTGGGGTGAGTTTCTGTTTGTCTAGAGCGAGGAATAGCCTGATGTAGAAGAGAGAGTAGCATAGGTGAACAGGCTGTAATTTGTCAATAGTGCTTAGTGGTGCAGTCTGCGACTCTTCATCCAGCTGGCTCCGTTGGCTCCTTACAAAATGACTTGTCAACAAGTACTGCAGGATACGGTCCTTTTTTGTTTTTTCCCTTCCTAATGCTGTTTCTGTCCTCTAGAATTGTCTAGACCGTTCCTTTGTGTTGGCTTAAAATTCAGCCTGGTCATTTTTGAAGGAGGTGCCAGCTGAGGTGAGAGTCTCACTCATAGGATACAGCTTTACAAACCACAACATGTGGCTGATGTGCTTCGTTTGTGGTTTTGGTTTGTTGTTTGTTTTTTTAAAATACTGGTCTTAGCCGAAACGCTGAATTTTCAGTGTTCAGGGGTTATTGACAACTGATAGTGTTTTGAGTGAGTGTTAAGAGATTAGCCTTGATAAACTTCAGAGTTTGGTAGTAGTAACATTAGAAACTGAAAAGAAAGTATGAAGCAAACTGAATAATTGTGTGATCCTGTGACTTCATAGTTACCTTTGAAGTTATGTATGAAGCAGTATCGCACTACTATCGTCTCCTCTGGTCTTTCTCTTCCCTTTCCTTCCAGTTGCCTTTGACCTTCATTTGTTGCGTGAAATGCATATTTTTTACACTGAATTTTATTCTGGTTCATGAATGTCTGTCACAGAATGATCTTGTTCCTATTATAGAATCTATGTTATCTTGAAGGCAGATTCAGATTTCAGAGTTTTAAATTGGGTTTTTTGAGAACTTGAGGGGAAAAAAAACAACTCTCATTTTGTAAAACAGCCCACAGCATGCTCATTTTGGAGCTCAGAGATATGGTAAACATGGAGCCTTGGAATTTGTAGGCATTCTTTACAGTATAAACTTGCTTATTTTCTGTGGGTAGGTTAGCTGTTGAGATACGTAAACGTTGTATTTTCTTGTAGAATGTGAACATTGTATTGAACTGATTTCCTTTTGGTTGATGGTACCTAAGTTGCAGTGAGACTTCCCTAATCTGAAAGAAAAGAAAATTGTTCTAAAAAGAAATGAGACTGTACTGGAGTATTAAAAAGTTGTCTTAACTATAATATCAACTAATTACCTGGTTATAAGTTCCACTAGGGCTGATGTGGAGAAATATGGCATTTGTTTTTGGAGTTTGTTTAATGCTTCTTCGGTTTTCTTGAAGTAGATAGGGTTTGGAGGCAGCATAATTTTACAGAATTTTTTTTTATTATTATTTTTTTATTTTTTAAGAAGGTTTTGGAGGGTCTTTCAAGAACAAATCATGGAAGTTTCCAACACATGCAAGCCTGGGAAAATACTTGCTTTCGTAACTTAATGGAATGCTGTAATGGAAGACTGTCGCTGAATTGTTTGTGATTTTAATATGTAGATTGATGTGTGAATTCAATATGTGGAATTTCCTTGATTTAGTTCAGTTCTCTTTTCCCATTTTTGATGACACTAAGAGTGTTAAGTTGCTCTTAGCAAAAGTGATCTCTTCTTTCCATTTATCTACTAGTTAGGTTTATTTTTACTTCTTAACAGCATATAAAATTGGTGATTTTCCTTACAAGGTATCAACTTTTCTGCTACTGGAAATTTTTGGGTAACAGTTCTTATAATTCAGCTGATTGCTCTTTAGGAATAATTGGCCTGTAGCTGAGAGACATGTTACTAAAACAGCAGAGTGTGAGTGTGTGTGTGTGATAAGGGGTAATTATTTTATGTTTGTTTTGAAAGAAATGCCTACTGCTCCAGAGAAAGATGTGAGGAAGTAGGTAGGTATATGATAGACATACAGATGTGCCATAATAGCGCAAAGTACACGTTGGAACCTATACTCAACACCTTAAACAAGAACATTAAGCTGATGAGACATGTTCTTTGCTTTCTTACCTCTCTTACTGAGCCTTTATTTAAAAAGAGAAATGCTTATGTAATTTCTGGGAGTAATAATTAAAGCAAAGAATGGTTATTAATGAGTCAGAGCAAAATACTGTTTATTTGTGTTGTTTTATTTTTTCTTCCCAAGAAAAAGCTTTGAATCAAGAAAATAAAGGGCTACAG
>WEIS01080040.1:0-19329 GCA_013389965.1 Todus mexicanus
CTCCTACACCAGCTGATTATCATTCTCTCCACTCTGTCTCTTTGGCTTCCTCAACATCAGAGAACTCAAAAAGGTATAGAGAAGAAGGGCAGAAAATAAGATGTGAGAGGCTACAAGTCCTGAGGTAACAGAACTGGATAAAAATAAAAGTGAGGTCTTTATAGCCTATGAAGAAGATGAAGAAGAAGAAGGAGAAGCTTTTAAGAAGGGATTTAATTGAGTGTAAAATCCTAAATGGTATAGATAATGCCAAGGCATGTTACTGTTCACAGACTGGTTCAGGGAGAGGACAGGCAGCTGCAAAGGAAATGAGTTCAGCTCAGATTGTCTGACAGGGCTTATTCAACNATGAGTTCAGCTCAGATTGTCTGACAGGGCTTATTCACACAAAACCTACAGGTGCCTGGGACAGACAGAAGTGAGAGGAAGGAGATTCAATATAGTGTGGGTTAAAGGACACCCCAAGGAGAGCAGGGAACCTTGAGTATCTGGAGCTGAGGAGACGGATGCTCTAGCATCAAACAAATTACTTAGTTACAACTTAGGAGCTTTCTGGCCTTTACCGATGGAGGAAAAGGTATAGCACAGGAAGGATTATCTGTGTTGTTTCAAGCTGGGTAAAGCTGGAGAGGTAATGTTAAGTCTTTGTCATGGCTTTAAAGTGCTGCACGATCCCCACTGTGAATTTGACTTCTTTAAGAGTTATTTCCAGAGTAGAAAATCTAATCTTCCCAGTGCCCCTCAAGAACAGTGGCAAATGCACTCAAAATAAATGTGTGCCACATCTCATGCCAGAAACTTGTCCTGGGATTGCCTCTGCCTGTCTTTCCAAATGTTTTGCCAGGAAAATATGAAAGAAGCAGTTAAGAAGTTTCAGGTCTCTGTGGCCACTAAACAGCCATTTAAATCCCAGGTCTGCTCCCAGTTTGTCACTTATGACTTCTCTTGGCGAGCCGAGACCTTTGCAGGTCTACATTCTTGGGCTTTTTGCATAGATGCAGCTGGTAAAGGGGCAGTGACATTCTCACTGCAAAACTTGCACCCTCTCCTCTGTGCAGAGCAAAGGAGCCAGAGAACCCGTGCAGCCACACACATTGGAGTTTCTCTGTGAGGGAAATATGTGGTGTTCACTTAGCACCTCAAAGCTCCTAAGCCCTTCTGCTGGCCCAGAGCACTGAGGACATAGCACCAGGGAGGAGCTGCCCTCTACCTACTTATACCTGGTGAAACAGGCACTGGGACCAAGTGTGAATGGCTGCAAAGTTTGCTTGAAAACCAGAGTATGCTAGAAGTTGCATGTAAGGCCCTTAGTTACTTATTTCCCTTTCTGGTGCAGTGTTTACCACAGCTCTGACAGATGTCCAAAAGCAAGGTGGAATGAAACAAGTATGCTAGCCCTCCATGCCCAGAAGCCTCTTATAGAAGGCCACCAACCTGATCTCAACTCTGTCCTGCTGGCCTCATTACAGTGAGGACTTGGCTACCAGGAGCAAGAGATCTGTTATACAGCAATAGGGCTGCCAGCTATCACTCTAGACATGTACTTACACCTGGACCTCTCTCCCTAACTTTGGAAATATCATCCAGCCTGCATGCATGATTTGGCTGATGCATGGAAATCTGAGACAGAATCTCAGACTAAAGTAGTTAGCATAGGCAGGGAAGGAAAAGGGGGAAAAGGAGTGAGGAAGAGAGTAGTACAGTGTTGCCCACTGTCGGTATTATGCTGGATCTTATTTAATGTTTTCACTGAAGTCTGAGCATGAGGAGTATGCCCTTAGGAAGGAATCTCCAGCTCTTTCTTTAAGTTTCTTTTATCTATGTTTGCAGAAGAAAACTTATTAAAAAATCATTAAAAATGACCAAAAAGTCATAGGAACCTCTTTGTTTCTTTTCCCTCCTTATTCCTACTTCTCTACTTACATTTTTTTGGTAGTTCAAGCTGGAAGTATGGCCGATAACATTTTTTTAACATGATCCCTGCTCTGAAGTTTACACTAAGTAAGGGAAATATCATTAAAACCAGAGTGAAGCTTCAAAGGGAAGATTTTCAGTCATAGCAGTGAGAATGAGGAGGAGAGAGGGCTATATGGGAAATCTGAGTAAGGAGGGAACATAGTTAATAAGTGAGATCTGTGAAATTAGTGCAGTGCCATCTCTTTGCAGTGATTAGAACAGAATCAGTTTCTCAAGGGGAGAATGCAGTTGCTTTGCGATATCACCGAAAAATTATATCTAAAAATGTGCTGCAATGTGCAAGGATTTACCAAATTCTCCATTTAAAAAAGAATAAGAATAAGAATGAAGAATTTAGCTAATGAGAAATGTAGTCATACAAACAAAACAATCCTCAAATGCTGTTTAGCTTTTCTATATCTCCTGTGAATTAGCTGCCGCTTTCAGTTTGATTTTTAGCTACTATTGCTCTAAGCTAAACTTTCCATTTAAATGAGAAAAACTGGAGTCAGGAGGATTACGATCCCCTCTGCTTTTGATTTTTAATAAAAAGCGAACATTTACTTCTGAACAGTAGCAGTGAGAAAGGGAATTACATCTGAGGAGAGCAGGTTGACCTTTGGGAGTGCAGGCATGTTCACACAGAGATTCCCTCAGCCTCTCTCTTTGCTGCCTGCTCCTTTTGCTGATGTACACACTGCCTCGTGTGCATACAGAGGTTCATGGGCACGCTTGTTTTGCTATATGCTCTTTTACACATGGTTTCTCACTGATGACACCATAGGAAGATGTATGTATGGCTGTTACATTCTTTTCTCTTCCTGCTGTGTTACATGCAAATGTTCTCTTATAAAATCTGAAGAGTTGTACGCAACTATTCAGAAGCAGGAACAGGATCTGCAAAAGTGAGTTTTAAGATATTAAAAGGAGAAATACATTTGAGATCCATCCTTTTGCTTCATTCTTTGTCAGCGTGCTTTTACAAGCTTTCATTTGAAACCACAGCACCTAGAAACTTACTGTTTGTATTTGAAAGAAAAGCTAGAAAGGCCTCTAGTTAATCATCCAACTTTAGAAGCTGGGACTTTGGAGAAAAACCCTACCCATGTCATGAAAGAGCACCAATAACATTGTAAACAGGCAATATCAGTGGAAGCTGAGATTACAGGAGAGATGGCCAGAGACTCTCCACACCGATGTTCCTCCCACTGTGTTTTCTAACCTTGCTCAGGGTAGGCCTTCCTGATCCAGTGGTAGGAAGGGAGAAAAAGACTCTCCATTTTCACAGAATATTTATGCTTCTGAGACAGCTTTCGCTGTGCCAGAGCAGTCCTGGTAGTAAGGCAGTAGTGGAGGATTTCCCGAGAAAGAATAATGCAGGCGGAACTAAAAAAGCAGATGTACATTATTTGTATTGGCAGAAGCTAAAAAACAACCCAGCCCCCTTCCCATGAAAAAGCACACATGTAATTAAAACCCAACCAATTTATTGCCTTGACTCATTCTGGTATTTATCACATCATAGCTGTGTGGCACCGAACTGTATGGCATGATTTACAGTGATAGTGCAGAAAGGCATGGCAGTGATTCCCTCCCAGGAGAACAGAGCAAGCTTTGTTCCTGTTGTGATAGGACCAGACGTGGTGGGAGAACCTGGGTAATTGAGTGCTTTGTCAAAGACAACCTCTTTCCTCCTCTGTGTGTGTTTGCACAGATCTAATCACTCTCATCACATCAGACACTCTAATCATTCTGACATTATGTATGGGGGAGCAGACATCTGAAAAGCAGGAGCTTTTTTCACCACCATCATCATCAAGATTGTGTAGCTGTTTTGTTGGGGTTTTTTTAACCCACTGATGAAGCAAAACACAAGAAATTGAGAGAAGGGATAATGAATTTAGGAACAGGATATAGATCTTGGCACCAACTAGGAAATAGGTTTTCCCAAACTATGTAACTCTTGTGTTCATTTAAACAAATTAAATTATGTTTGTATGCAGTGTTCAGTAGTATATAATTTTTGCATTTGAGGAACAACGGGGGAGACCCAATGCAGGCAATATAAGAGCGGTAAATTGCAGACCTGGGAAAATACACTGTGTTAGCCTCATCATTGATGCAGCTCTTGCCTCAAATTGTAACAACACACATCAAGTTCAAATCCCACCGGGGGTTCTGTTTTTATTAGAAATACTTCATATCTCTCTTTCTTGGTGTCAAATGGATCACTACACTTGCAGCACTTAATTATCTTTATCGTCCAAAAATACTCTGCCTCTAATGAAAATATTTAAACAGCTCTTCCAGGAGCAAAACATAATACAGGGCCCTGTTGCTCGGAATGGCCTCAGTTCCTATGGATGTCAGAGTGGGCACGGAGTGGCCATTGCCTTACAGACTATGGCCCCACACAGCACGACACTGGAGTTTGTGAAAGTTGCCAGAACTGCGCAGGACCTGGAGGACGGGTTCCTTTTCCATGTTACTCAGCTACCACTAGACCGATTTTAGCCTGATCTAACTTCACCAGAGTTAGGGAAGAAACAACAGCTTTCAACTGGGGTAACTGAATGTGAAGTTAGAACCTTTATGCTCTTTTTTGTTACCCTCAGTGTGTTTGTGACGTCCCATGTATATCCTGCTGTGAGGGAGCAATAAGGCATTCTGTGACTAATGTAAAGCTTGCAGTTTTTTCTAGACTACAAGTGAAGTTTGTGTTATCTTGTGACTAAACTGTGCTCTTGCTTCCATTATAGAGAGAGAAAATTCTGCTGATGTTGCTCATATTTTGCTAACGTTCCTACCCATTTGTTTCCACCCATGCAAAGTTTTCACCCATACCAGTTTTGCATATCAAAAGCAGGCTACATTGCGCCTATTATATATGGTGGGTGGAATGGAATTGTCAAAAGCATCTAAGTGGTTGGGGAGGCTTCGTCTACAGAGGAATTGCATGTGTGACTGAAGCCTGGGTAGTCCTACCTAACTCAATTTTGACTTCAGTTACTGGTAACAGTGAAATATCAGTGTAGAAGACATTGACATGGGCTGTGAATGAGGCTGTGAAGTGTCCAGAATGGCTAATTTTCTTTGAAGTCTGTGCCACTGTGCCTTTAGTGCTGCTGTTGGCAATGACTCCAGCTACTTTAATACCTCTGTAGCCATGTCAGATAAATTGTAGTCCTGTTTCCCATCGCGGTGTGTATATGCTGCTTATATGAAACCTGCCTCTTGCAAGGGAAGCAAGAAAAAGCGGAGACTAAACATAGGAAGGTACTTCGTAATTATGGTCTTGTGGTGTGTTTGCACAGAGGAGAGGGTTTATTTATTTATTGTGGCGAATGACTGTGAGCTTTGATATTGCTAACGCTCGATAAGAGTTTATGCTTCACTTTCCAAATGGAGGCTTCCCCTCTTTGTTAAGAGCAGCATGCGTGGTAAAATAAATTTTCTTATAGTGTAGAGTACAATAACTGCTGCCTCCTTTCATTACTGGGCATGGAGAATACCATGGATTCTGCTGCCTTGACTTCAGAGTAGTATTATTTCTTGTCACAAAATACAGGGAAAAGGGCATTTCCAGTGCAATTTCTGAATGATTTCAGTCTTACCACTCCATTACTAATGCTGTTTTGTTGTTGTTTCTAAATGGTGTGGCTTTCACTTTGCTCGACAGCATTTATTTTCAAGGATTGCATTCTGCTTATTACATGATTATATTCGAATTCTCAGATTGTACAAACATTTTCATCAAGTCACAACATAGAAACGTTATTGATACTGTTCTGCTTCAAACTGGGGATCAGATTCATTCAAAATTGTTGAAAGCCGCTTAATGAATCTGAGCAGAGTTTCAGCCCAGTGACAGACAGATGACTGAATACAGTCAGCTTATGCTTAGTTTTGCCTTCTTCTGCTGCAAGCATTAAACATAGCAATAACAAAGTTCTGCTGATCCTTGATGCTCAACAAAACCAGTCAAAATGAGGGTCAAACTTGGCAAATATCCATATTAAAATAATATTATTTTTTTTACCTGCAGTTTTGGAAACTTTCAATGTTCTCTAGGGTGATTTGCTAGAAATGATTTGGCAGATTTCAAAATTTTTCAACACTCTGCAGAACAGTGTTGAAGCTTCTTATCTGTCCAACATGAATTAGCAGAAAGGGCTGTATTTACAGCTACCACTGAAAAATGCCAATTAAGTAGCGTACTGCTTGTTGAATAATTAAAGTGTCAGACGGCATACTCATTAAGTGCTCTCAGCAGCTGGCCCGAGTGGTTGTGTTAGGTGGTTGGGCACTTTTTGTGCTTGTTCACAAGGGTTTTTTAACAAGATATAAACTGTCATTCTGAGAAATCTGCTCTTGTCAGTGGGTCAAACATACTCTCAGGGTGGCCCTCAGCCTGTGTGCGTGAGCAGAGCATTCAGTTAGGCTGGTGCCACTTTCCGCATTTCCCTCTCGATTTAAGTCTTAAGCCTAATGATAAGATGAACGCTGACACTGGTAGTGATAGCAAACCCCTCTAACTAATCTTGTCGACCATCTTGCTTTTATTTGTAGTTGGAACTGAGTAACCTAGCTGTGCTTTCACTCCCTGGGTTTGGCTTGGGAAGGGTAGAAATGTGCCAGGGAATTGGATGAGTGGTGACATTTCTACCTCTGGCTAGAAAAGCCAGAGCTCAGAGTTCAGTACCGCCTGCTACTCTCTGTGGATGGACCAAAGTGCCATGACAGGTCGTCTTTGGGCAGCTGCCTGTGTTGCAAGATACAGCTTCTGGCACAGGGACGGTGGATGTCAGACGCCAGCACTGAAATCCATACAGTCCATGTACCACATAGCCTGGGCCAGCCAGTTTTCTTTGAATAGAAGGTACTGGGCAATAAGCTCCTGTGGTTGTCTAAATACCAATTTCCCTCCTGTGATGTTGTCCTTGCTCTGTTTTCATCTATTTCTCTCATTGTGCTTCTCTCTCTTCCCTCTCCACTCCCCCTCCACAGCCTGCCCCGTTGCTACCTATAGCCCACGTTTCTGCTGTGTCTTCATTTCCTCCTTGCAGATCAATTCAGCCTGTCCTGGCCAATTTGTGCTGCTGACTGGCCTTGGCAGCCTACGTCCTTGTCGCTGTTTTGCTGAATTAAAAATTAGACCATGTTGGATGAGACTGACCGAGAGGCTTTCTACAGGTTATCAACGGTGTCTGTTAATGGTATCCCACCCCGCTACGTCACATCCCAACTAACTACAACAAAAGGAACTAGGTTACTGCAGCCAAAATACTGGCAGGTCATGTCCAGGTGTGGGTTCTAGGGTTTTTCAGGATTAGGGGTTTTCTTCCTATCTGTAGGAGGGTAGCAGGGCATAGGCAGACATCAGTATGCTGGTGTGATGTGGATATACAGTTGTGGACCCTTTTGGTTCACGTTGCTCTGATCTCACATGTTTTGGCTATTGCAGATTAAATTAGCTGAGAAATAGTCTTCAGTTTTGCTTTGTTGCAAGGAGTTCCTAATGTCTCTCCTTAGATGCTTGCTGCAAAGACAGGTCACTGCATGGTTGGTACTGGTTTCAGTGCAAGTGTGTGTTTCTAGAGTGGGTGAGACTGCAGAGTTATTATAAAGACTTTCCACTGCAGGAATTCAGGCCCAAATAAGTTAACATGAAAAGTATCTAGCTGATGATGTGGTAAAGGGTAGCCAAGCTGAATCAGACTGGGAGTCAGGTTTACAACCAAAGTAGAGATACGTTGGTGTAACTATTTCCTTCATGCTCACACTACACATTTACAAGTACTCTACTGCTGCTGTGACAGTCAGACTCTCCTTCCCAGGAAAGGAGACCTGCAGGCCATGAGTCTCAGGTAGACTACTGCAATCACACTCTCCCTGCAGATAAACGTACTGTATGATGCCCTTCCTGCAGCATGGGGAGGCTGGGTGTTTCACCTGACTAGGAGAAACATCTCCCCACTAAGGCAGGAAGCTTGCAATTCTGGAGTTCAATGTCCTCAAATACCCTGGCTTCTGAAAATGAAAGCAAAGGAAAAGGGCAAAAGACCGGTTTGGGGAAATAAAGATGTCTTACATGATTTACAGTTTGACCTTAAGATGTTGTTGCCAGTGCATCTGAGGAAAGAGCAGGCGCTTCTAGATGGACCAGAGATTTTCTTTTCCCTTATCAGAGGGTTAAATTAAATGCTCTTGCCCCGATGACCTTTTTCCTTGGGTCTGTTGGCTGATACAAGGAAGATCTGTGTTATTGGCCAAGGAGACAGAGTGATTCTCAAGGAGGAGGTGGTAGGTTTGGCAGTAGGGCAACAGAAAAGAAGGTGCTGCTTGCTCTAGCAAGGTGCAGAGAAGCTGTGTCCCAAACCTTTCCCCATGGTATGAGACAAGCACAGCCCATTAGCACAAAGCAGAAGTCAGGCTCACATCTGCTATTTGCTCACTGCCTCACTCCTTTTCCTTGGACCTTAGGGGGAAGATGCTTCAAAATAATGCAAATTCTTCTCAGTGTCTTGTGACAGCCTCTCTATGAGTGAAAAGAATGAGTAACAGGGAGGATGCTGAGGTCAGGGTGGACAGTGACAGCAGCCTGGTTGGTGGGGTGTGTTCATCGTAATGAAACCTAATATGAGTTTTACCTCGTTCCCAAGAGGAGTACCAGGTTTTGGGTTCTGCCTCTGTTCAACCTGTCTTTCAGCTCTTTCTCCCAACCAAAGTCAGGTTGAGAAGTAATTAGACCTGAGAGGGAAGCTGGACTCTTTATAGTGCTGCAGCCTACTTAACCTGAAGATAGGTAGAGCTTTGCTAACACCGATACTACTGGCAAAACAGCTCCCACTTCTAGAGCTGCACTTGCTCCTTCAGGATTGTCAGGAGGAAAAAATAGTGAACAGTTATTTTAGTCAAGGAAGTGAACAGTGCTCTCCGTGAGGAGCCCAGGGGAAAGATTGAGTGTACAGAAACCTCAGCATTCTTGCATAGTCACTTTTCTGAGTGGAGCTGCATTTCGAGGATGCAGAGCTCTGCTCGGCGTGGGAGGAACTAAGCTTCATGCTGCTGCCTCAGCAATCGTGCCATCCACTTGTGCCGAGCAGATTTTTTTTTTTCTTTTTTTCTTTCCTTCCCAGAGTACTTCATGAGATGTTAGTGACTCTTTAATTATATTGGGAGTTCCGCGAGATATTTTGATCTATTGTCTGAGGCTTTGACATATGGTTACTGGTCTCAGTCTCTGTCTTACTCTGTCACCACTGAATTTCAAATGTCGCCCTTGGATTTGACATTTTGGGGACTGGCCAAACTTTAAAAATCCTCTCCTGCCTTTAGATACCAGTGCAGGTAATAAAAGGGATTTATCAGCCTGCACTTTTCTGTGCCTGCGCCTGTGGGGATGTGCAAGGTAAATTCATACCCGGTTCTCATGAGACCTTCTTGCCTCTCTCTCAAAATGCTATGTAGCACAACTTTATTTTCTTGTGGATTTTTTTTTTCTCACAAGTTGTACTGCAAGTGCTTACATAGCAAAACAATTCACAACAGTGAGTAAATGAGTATGTTAGAGCCTCCGGTCAAAGGACCAAGAGCACAGCAACAGGCAGAGGGGACCACGAAAAGCCCAGAGGCAGGGGGAGGATGAGATCTGAACTGAGATGGAAGCAGCAGATATGGCTGAGCTGCCAGCATGGCTGTCATACACAGTGGAAGCTGAGGAGGAACCAACTCCTGAGTGCGTTGTTGCACAAGGGAGAAAGAAAATGGCTCTTGATGTGAGGCAGGGGCAAGGGAAGATGGGAGGAGAGTCAACTGGGACAAACACAGGAGAGATTTAAAAGAGGGAGTGGGTGGTTTTGAGCAGTGCATGTTATCATGGAGTAAGGGTTGTTGGTGCAGCTCAAGCTCCAGACCAGCATCATCTAATTTCTGATATGGAGAGACATTAAGTGAACCCCTACAGACATACATGAGGGAATCTGGAGAGCCAAGTCTCAAGGGAAGAAAAGATGTTTTGTCCTCACAGCCATGAGATGCAAAAGCTTTGGAACAATTGAGTTCAATGGCCAAGCAGGGGTGAGTTTTGATCTGACGTATTTCAAGTACTCTTTGGTGGGAACCTATCCAATGCTGTCCCTCACTGGACCACTCACACCATGGTTGCAGCAGTGCTCCCAGTCTCTCAGGCATGCAGTGGTTTGGCCAGTCCAGAGGGATTTGGCATCCCTCAGACCAGCACACACATAGGTGTGGCAGCCGACCACTAGCCAGTTGTTTTCTTTTACCTCTCTTTGCTAAATTGGTGTGATCAAAACATACCCAGGACCTGGGAGTCTAAATAATGGTCTTGTGCTCCCCGTGTGGAGCTTGGTAATATTTACTGAGCCCGACGGCTTCATTCTCCTCTGTGCTGACTTCATTAATGGCTGGCTGCAGGGAGGGAGGGCAGGGATGAAGGATAGCTGAGAGGGGTCCGGGCGACACAGCTAACGGATGGCCTTATTAGAGACACTTTCCTGGGGCCTAAGTGGAGCTTTTTTGTCTGAGTCGGCAAGAAGTGGGTCATTTTGCTGGGCTGTCAGGCCCCAGCTCTCGCTGGTGAAAAGAGGCTGTGACTGCAGCAGCCTGCTGGCTTCTCACTGCTGTATTTGGCTGGAGGATGAGGTGGCACAGGGCTGAGAGGGGAGCAAGAGAGACTATATCAGTAACAAACCTCAGGGATCACTTGCTGGGAAAAAAACCCCCAAAAAATAGGTTCAAATTGCTGCCTTATCCTACCCTGCCAGTGAGCAAAATTTGGAGGTTGCATAGGGAGATAACGTAGCTGAGTCCTCCCTCCCCCCAAGGACTCTCCTCTCCACCCTACTTCCATTGCTATCTCTCTCTGTGCTGTCTGCTTGTCTTTGATGGGGCAGTGATGCCTAAGGAGGTACTAGTTCAAGCTGCTATCCATCTCATCTGTCAGCAGTTTTAGAGAGCCTACTGGCAACTAGGTTTCCTTGGTCCGATGTTGTGCCTGATCCACAGGGATCCAAGCCTGCTGCCACTGTCCATGGGGAGTCCTGACTCTCTGTCTTAAGCTCTCAAGGCTCATGGCTTTGCAGATACCTACTTCTCTCTATTATATTGGTCTAAATGGGGAAATATCACATATTTAGTCTCACCTGCCCATCCTCCCTGTGTTGATAGATCATCGGGGGGGGGAAGGCAATTTTGGAAGCAAGCGTGCCAGAATACACCACAAGGGACTACTCCAAGGGTATTTCCAGCCCAGAAGGAAACTCAGCCTCCTAAGAATTTATAGCTCAAGATATCCAAAGCTGAAGTTTGAGGTAGTCCACAATGAGATTTACATTTTTTTCCAGCACTTTCCCAAATGCAGCCAGTGATGCTTGTGATGCTCAGCAATTCTAGGAACACAGATTGGCTGCCAGAGGGCAATACTAGATTTAACCAGTTAGTGCTAGGGAGGAGCTGGTTAAAACAGAGAAAATATTATGTCAGTCCCATCTTAAAGGAGCTGAGAAATGGAGGGGATAATTTGGGGACTACTTTTTTGTTTGTAGTCAGATAGGGCCTGCTACTGCACTACCTTCCCAAGTGAACTGACATTATGCAAGGGATAGCTAAAAAGGGTGTTACAAGTGGGGTAAAAAATTCATGCCTGTAATTTCAGTTTTGTGAAGTGGCATTTTTCGTAGGTGCATCTGGCTCGATACACTGGAGAGAGGCTGCAATAAGATAACATTTGAGGGAAAATGCAGATCCAGGTGAAATGCTAACCTGAGAGACAGGAGTAAAGAGGAAAATTTGTTACAAACAGAGGAGTCATGGGCTTGTGCTTCTTTTCCAGTATGGTGGGGGTGAAGAGAAAGGACCAGTACCTCACCTTCCCTGCTCTCCATCTTCAATAGCTTTTGTTTTTTGAGATCATGTTCTACACAAGCTAAACTGTACTAATCCTCCGAGTAAACTCTGCAGCTTGTGAATTAAGAGGGAATGCAGAAGGCAAGTTTAATATAGATTTATTTCTCCTATCCCCTTTTTGTACTCTCAGGAAGCATATTGGGTTCTGTGCATGCATTGTTTGGGGAAATGTATGGGCACAGCGTCACACCAGAAATTCAGCAGCGGTAGTGACGGAGACACTGGCACTGCTCAATCGTCAATCCAACTTCTCTGTGATTTGCTGCACACAGGAGCATCAGAGTTGCCAGTCTGGGTTAGACAGATGTAGTATCTGGTCTCCAGGAATTGCCAAATAATTCAGAAAGGTGCAAGAAAGTCTGTACTACACCATGACGGAATTACCCATCGCAGGAGACATTTTCTTTCTGACTGAATGAGGTTAATGACCATCTTATGCCTGCCAGCATGAGGGTTTATAGTCCTTTATCAAATATAGCTGATGACTCTGTTGTTGCTATAAATACTTTGCTCACATTTTTTCCTATTTTTAAATTAATTTTTTTTAAATGCAAATTCCAAAAGTTAGTTTTACATAATGTGAAAAAACCCATCATCTTTGGGCAAAAAGAATTTGTAAGTGCTATTATCATTAGATCTACAGTATGTCCATAAAGAGGTTACAATTGGGAAGGATGGTTATTGTTTAAAAAACAAAGAAATCCATTATGAATGATCAATTACTTGATCCTCCAAACAATCAGCATCCTACTGCTGATTGCCATATCCTTGTGGCAGTAATGAATTAATGATTACCTTTAGATTAGGTCTTTACTGTGCGCATGATGCACTGAGAGCACGGCTAAATTGGGTTGGATGTAGTAAGGATTGCTGAGTCTGTAGTCAAGCCTCCTTGGGCTGCGATCTTGTCAGAGCTCATAAGCTGAGCCAAAGCATTTGATTAGGCGGCTGGGTCTTTGGGGAGGATGTCAGGGAAGAGGGAAGAGCTTAGGCATTTTAATAGCAGAGCCTTGAACTGACCCATACCTGCAGCTGGATTCGCAGGGCAGTCAGGACCTCTGCACAAACCCAGCAGGTGAGCAAGGTGCCAGGATGCTGGGGGTCCCACACAAAGAGAGAGCTGAGGAGTCTGCCCCTGCCTGTCACAGGGGCAGTCACTCAGTGCCAAACTGTGGCCTGGAGCTCCTCAAAACCAAACGAAATGCCTGCCCCTGAATGCAATGTGATGCTGAATGCAGCATCTCAGGGACCAAAACAACTGAATGAGACTTTGAATCCTGAAGGGCAAGGCTTGAATCCCAAAAAGGCAAATCAGCTGCTTCCCTTCCCAAGCCAGTGAGGCTTTCCTTGGCAGCTCTGCATCCAGGCACTGATCGGATCTGGCCTTTTTTAGCTTTTGACACTGACATGGTCGCTTTTCCTGGCATTAGGACCTCAATTAGCCTCTTCTATTTCTAATGTTCTGAATTTGCATGGTGAGAGCTGGGATTAAGGACAGGCAGTCTTTACGCAGCTCCTATTAATAAGTAAGGAAGATTAGGAGCTTTGTCAGTAAGATAGTGCTTCCTCCTTCATTTAATTATTCAAAAACACCTCGTGTTTAACCCTCCACCCTCTGAATAAAGTAAATAAAAAGATGTGAGATTATTAAAGATAAAGTTTAAATTAACTTTCTATAGTGTGGGTCAGGTAAGAAAATTCTGCCTCCTGTAATTGACTGATGCTGGTGCCAGCTTCTGCGGGGGTTTGAAAAAATATCCTCTGCTTCCTTTTTTTTGCATAAATACATTTTTATATCAAATTGGGAATATTTCTTTAAGTGTTTGGGGGCTGCTGTTACCTACCTGCGGAGCACAAGTAGCAGCAGGGCAAATTTCTTTCCTATCAGCAGGCCGCAGTTCATCTCTAGAGGGACCACATTTGGAATTAAACAAAGAACAAAAATTTTATGACCTACTTTTCCTCACTGATGGTGTCAGAAAGAAAGATGTCTAATGGACTTTTTGAGGTGTCCTTTGGGTTGAAGTTTTCATCTTACTAGGAATCGTACTGAGACCTTCTAACTCATTTCATAGTTGGTCATCTAAGAGGCATTAGTACTCAGTAACTACGACCAAGGATGCATGTGAGCTGCAATGACCTCAAGGTAAAAAGTACTTCATCCCATTCCTATACAGTTAAATTCCCTCAGGATGTGTATCTCAAAGTGTGACTACAACAGTTTCCAGATGTTTCATATCTGCTCATGCTCTGTAAAGAATGATGACTAAATTGCAGTTTGGTGACCTTAGAGATACAAAAAGGGGGAGGGGGAGAGGTGGCTGCTGGCAGAGTAATGGGATCTTTGCCAGTATCATTCATGCTTGAGTCAAGGACTTTCATTTCCCAAAAAGAACTAGGGACTGATATAGCTTCTACAGCCTGCTCTGCAAGCAGACGTCCTCCCCACAGCTGTGGTTTTGTGTAGCTGTTCTGGGGTTACCTCTCTTTGTAGCATTAGCAAATATAGCAGAGATGGGGCTGCTTTGTCCCAAATATCCTGAAGGAAAAGGTGACCGCTCTTAACTTGAATATGCTCTACTGACCTCCGACACTTCTGGCCAAGGTGCACTCTGCAAAGCCACTTTGTGCATGTCCTGGTGCTGGCTGGATTCAGTGCAGTATCCGTCCATCTCAAGCTGCAGGGCTGACACCTGCACAAGTTCTTTGTGTTAATCGTTCTACAATTGTTGTTGGTTTTCCTCCCATGGGGCCTTTGGATTCAACCTCATTCCTAATAGTGAGCTACACAGGGGTAGGCAGGAGCATCACCATAATTTGGCTTGGAGCTTTTGTTATCATCTTTTGCTGGCTACTCTTGCCCTGTGTGCAGCATTTTGGGATATTGGACAAGATGCTTCTCATCTCCCTGAGCCATTCTCAGAAGCCCGTGTAATGTCTAGGTTGTTTGTTTTTTCTTGTGACCTAGGATCAATAGGTTGTGCTGTTTCCAAGAGAACTGCTGCTAAATGGCTCTCTGACTGCATCTCTCATTTTTATTCCTAAGCAGGCCTACAAATTTCTAGGCATGTAAAGGCACATTCACTTAGAGGAAAGCCTGCTGTACATTGCCTGTTTCAGAGCAATTTTTGTCTAGGAGATTAGCAGAGCAGCACAGGGACATCTTAATGTACATTTACAAACTCAGAGTTGTTTTTCCAGGGCATCTACTCTAGTTTCCAGGTTTAGAAGGTGATTTCGGCAAATATTCTCTACTGTTCGCTTAACATTGACTGTTTCTGTAAATGTTCTGGCCAGTGAACTTATTCAGCAGAATACTCCCAGAAAGGGACATGGCTAGAGTGAGCTAAATACATAATTTAAAAGATTATTTACTAGTTTCCTTGCCCAACATCTTATACTTTGTTGTGTGTAATTCTTATCCTCGTAATGGATTATCTTGATTTCCTTAAAACACATCATGTGGATGTATTTTTGCCATTGGAAAAGCCTCCTGTGGCAGAAAGGATGAACTCCAGATGAGCAATGTAGTTTCATTTCCATATTTCCTCAGCCTCTACAAACTCTGCCACTTTCCTCCCTGGAGCTGTGAAAGTTCAGGATGCTGACACCTGCTCTCTATTTTGCACTGTCAGGAGGCATCTCCCTTCCCATTGAGGGCTGTGGACCAGGAGCTTTTTCATAGAATCACAGAACGTTACCTCTCCTTGCCACTGGCTTGCAGACCTCTATCACTAGGCTGTGAATTAAATGTCTTTGTCCACAGATCAGGCCCCTTCCAAAGATCCTGCTGGGATCCCCCTTAGGAAAGCCTGGAGTCGAAATTCAGCCAACTGGCATCTCCCTCCAGGACCAGCCACAAATGTTTGATATGCTCAAGGTTAAAGACCTGAGGTGCAGGAACCCAAGTGAGTTTAGGATGATTTATGTAAGCCTTGCTTTTGATTATGTGGCCACTGAGGAACTCCTCCTTTACCATAACCCCACCTTATCACCAAGGGGTTAATCAAGCCTACCTGAAGCAAGGAGGGAATTCCCTTTGGGTAGGAAAATAACACTTTTAGACTTTTTTTTTTCCTGCATTTTGAGCACACAGTCAGTAGGTGGATAACAGCCATAAGGGTAATGTGGAAACTTGCTTTTGGAATAACTTGAGAGTATAACAAAGAAAAGGACTGGGAATGCTTTTTCGCTTTCACAGGAGTGTGATGATGATAGGACTGCTTGCTGTGAGCTTTCATTCAGTCCAGGATGAAACTATTAAGAGAAGCCACACACGCGCGCAAACCCCTTTGCTCTGAAAGCCCCTGTGCTCTCTGTGTATGCTGCTGCTGTCTGAAGGTATCATTTGTGTTTTGCTCCATTTCAAACACTTCTCCTTTTTGCTCTCTTGCTCTGTCTATGGAAAATTTTAGCGTACTAGGCTGAGCAGGCTGATGGTGCCAGATATCCTTTGTACACACACAGAGACTCAAAAATAAACATCCCTGCTGCGACCTGGAAGCTTTCTCTTCGTAATAGCATGTGGGCACACACACAAAGCGAGTGGCAAGAGCAGTCCTCAGGATGCTCTTCATACCTTTTGTTTGTTGAGTGGGTTTGTGTACGGTAAATTAAGACTCATGCTTGGGGAGTGCATCTTTTTATGTAAGAGGGTCGTCTTGTAAGTGGGGCAGGTCAAAGAACCTTGTGTCCCACACTAAGCAGCTTTGACCCATGTAATGCACATCACTCTTAATTTGATAAATTAAACACTGGATTGAAAATCCTGCCTTGCTTTTTCTCCATCTCCTCCTTCTAAATATATCCATGTATCTCTTTCTCTTGACTGCAAACTTGCAGCTACCTCACTCCATAGATTAATCATAAATATGGATATAGACAATAGAAGGTTAAGGGCATGGTGGGAAGGCTAAGCAGCTCTGCTTCATTTATCATTGCTACAGTGGATGTTTGGGGGGTGCCTCACCTGCCCCAGCTTTTTTGACACTTTTCAGGCGGTGTCAAGAGCAAAGGTATTAGAACAAACAGGTCATGAGCAGACTAATTTTAACCTTCCCTTACTGTGTGTGGTTAGTTCTGTCTGAGCAAATGACTCTCAGACCCTCTGTGCTTTCTTGAGTGAGTAGAAAAATGCCCTCCGATACTTGTTAGTCAGTTTGAGCAGGTTTACACTGAGGCTAAGAGCCCTAGATACTTTGATTGTTGTGTATCATCAGGATGAGCAAGGTTTTTTGAAGGGGCTGATCAGTTACTGGCAAATATTTGTAGACAATCATTCAAATTGAGGTAAGAGGTTTGGAAAATTTTGAAGATGCAAGGTCATATTCTGGAAGTTAAAGACCAGGGATTTTCTTTTTGCATTAGGCAAGCTGGGTGAAATATGAATTAGAAACAGTTAAAAACCCAGTAATAGTTCTGAAAGCATCAAATTGAAGATAAAGAAGTCCATCTGTATCACTCTGATCCACATGGACAGGCATCTTCTGTTCTAGGTGCAGGTGGTCATTGCTCAGCCCTACTCAGCCCCAGTGCAGGCTTTGCTGGCATGCAGCCTACAGTTTGGGGCAACACACTTTTAAAGAAGATGTAAACAAGCAGGAGAGAGCCCAGAGCGGAGCAGCAAGCTTTCCAAGAGGCTGAGCAAACAGGACCTGCACAGGAAGGTTAAAAGAACTAGAGTCATGAAGTTTCCTTGCTCTAAATGGGGAAGACAAAGAGAAAGATATGAGTCTTTGCTCCTGCAAATTGTTCTTCTAAAGGTGGTATTGATCTGTTGTGCTACACATCCTCAGGACTAAAAGAGTAGTAGGTTAAATACTGAGAAGACTTTCTAACTATGACTAGCAAAGTCCTGGAAGGAGTTAGTGAAGGTGGGAGGATGTGGAGCCTCCTTCATCAGAACTTCTTCAAGCTCTGTAAACATATTCTTCAGGAATGGACTCAAAGGTATATTTGATCCTTTCTCGGTGTAGTGGGCTAGGCCAAATGATGTTCTTGAGTTCTCTTCTGGTTCCACCTTGCTGCGATTTCTGTGATTTGACACGGTTAAACCAATCTGACTTCCATATAAGCTGGGTATCTTTTTTTTTCACTCTGCAAAAATTACTCAGCCTGAAACAGATGAGATAACAGGAAAAGACTAAATTTCATGTAAGTGAACTTTTCAAAATGCTTGGATTTGTTTCTTTACTCAGTCTCTTTTAGGAGATTATTAAGGAACAAAGTTGTCATTGGATATGAGATAAAGCTGTATCATAAATAAAGTAATAAGAAAAACAAAATTTACTGAATAAATAGAGAGGGAATATATAGCTGGTTCTCAGCATGAAAAGATGCCTTAGCTCAGTGGATGTGTCACTGAGCAGTGTTATGTCTGGTGTTTAATATGGATTAATAACCCAAAAAAGGGAATAATATTTAGACAAAAAAATGTGTAGATAATACAGCAATGTTTAGGTCACCCAAGCCTAGAAAAGACACTGAGGGTGTCTGGCAGTGAGCTTGCTGAGGCAGTTTACAAGCGTCATAAGAGTAAATGAAATGCAGTATGGCAATAGAAGGTGCTGCACTCGGGAAACAACACATTACAATTAGTCATGCTCGTTTCTGGGTTCTAAAATAATTGTGAACTCTCAAAAGAAAAGAATGAGAAGGAAAAAAAAGGCATGGCTGTGAGAAACTCAGTGAAAACATTTGTTCAGACTGTAGTGATGGTGAAATTAAAAGCATGCAAGATGAGAGTGCATTAAGAAAGGGGTAGAGAATAATAGATAAAATAATACAGTACCATTATATAAATTGATGGTACGTGCTCTCCTTGTACACTCTATTCAGTTTGCTCACCCCATCTCACAAAAGGAAATAACAGAAATGGAAGAATGACCAGAAAAAGGGAACAGAGTGACTGGAGTCTTTTAATAGCTTCTTCATAAAGCATGATTAAAAAGAGCAACACTGTTTTCTTGAGAAAATACAAATAAGCGACATTCTGGCTAAAGTATAGAAACAGTCACCAGAAAAAAGTTCACTCAGCCATTCCTATTTGCTTTTCATTTTATTAGAAGAACAATACAATGAAGCAATTACATGAAAAAAAAAAAAACCCCAACCAAAAACCCCGAAAAAACCCCCCCAAAACCAAAATCACTTTAAACCCTCGAAGAGGAAATACTCTTTTACAAATTGCCTAATTAACATATGGAACTTGCTGCAAACAGATACCTCTGAAATCAGAAACTTAGGAAGAGCTCAATAATATTCAAAAAAGACTCTTATTTGGATACTGGCAAGATTCACAGATAGAATAAGGCAGCTATGAAGATACGAGATATGGGAGGAGGTAATTAACTAAGATATGAGGGTTCTTGAATCTTCCTGCTCTAGAGTAGAAAGCGAATCATCAAATTGCTTGAGAGGAGGTGGCAATCTTTCTTTGCAATG
>WEIS01080046.1:0-42643 GCA_013389965.1 Todus mexicanus
CCCAAACACCCTTTGCCTAATGATATCCTATCTTGTCTTCTCATTAAAAACCTTTCAGCCATTAGTATATCAGACCACAAACCTGCACGTTGTGCATTTCAGGAGGAAAAGTGAGCAGCATCTTCCAGGCTCCTTTCCCACATTTTTGATCCACTCTTTGTTTTGCAGCTATAATGATTATTTGTAGTTACAAGATCAATGGAAGTTCTAAACCTATTCCTGTGACATCCGGCACACAGCCTGCATTCAGTCACAAATGAAAATAACCACCCCGCGCCTGGGTGTCTCAACAGGTAACACAAACACTCAAAGCGTAACAGACCTGAGGAGACACCACAAGGAATACCAATTCAGACTGAAAATGGCATATGGCATCATTACACGGCGCATAACAAAAATAAGGGAGCAGAATGGAAAGGTTGCAAAACTGCTTGTAAACAACAGGGCCAGGTGGGATGTTGATGTAGCCTCCTGAAATGGCAAGTGAAGCAAACTGTGTAACCCACAATTACCGCGTCTAAAACCAGCCCCCCCTCCCTGCCAAAATAAAGTACCAACCACAAGGAAAGAGAAGAGATGACTGAAGGGCGGGAAGAAGTACAAATGATAAATATTCTTAGAGATTTTATAATTAGACATATTATAAACCACCAAAGACATCTGCAAAGCCTGCTTCTTTCTACACTGGTGGTGTGCATCACACGGGCACTTAAACCTTTGTGCTGCTTTTGATTTGTCCACGTGCTTCATTTTCCATCCATTAATTCCTTTCAAACCATTCTTACACATACCTCCTACTTTAACGAACCTTTACAAAACTGTACTGTTTCTCAGGCCACACTTCAAACGTGAAGGAAAAAAAAGATCCCGTCTGATCTTTTAAGATCTTTCCTTTATAAAATAATAGTTACTCCAAAAGGCTTTCTACTGGTCTGCTTAGGGTTTTGTTTTCTCTGTTTCTTTCCCAGGGCAAAAATTACAACTCATCCTGGTGCTACTGAGCTCCTCTTTAGCAAGTGCTAAACAACCAGAAATATAGTGGCTACTGGCTAAACTTCAAAAGCCTGGAGTGTAGTCCCAGCATGGAGGCTACACATACATGTTAGAGAGAGCTGGATGCATTATACATTTGTCTGACTTGCGTATTCACAGCGGAGGAAATCAGGTTGCTTGGTTCTGGGTCTTTTGTGAGCTCTGACAGATCCTGACCCACATTTGTCATCCTAGTCATTTTATTCCAGCATAAAGGCGACTTTATTTCCACTCCTTACCTGCTCACTGGGAGGCAGGAGGCTGGTTTATTAGGAAAAGAAGTAGGCATTAATCGAATTATTTGCATGACAGAGACAGGGCTTTGTCTATCTGGCATTTCATATGTTGGTCTATAACCCTGTTTCAACTCACATACATCCAGCATCCAAACGCAAGCGCAGCCTGACCTCCACACCTAAAGGAAAAGCACAGAAAGCTTCACCTTTCTTCACCTCTCAGCACTGGCCCAAACAGGTGCCTACACACAGGATTAATGGGCCAGCCTGGTCAAGGACTCCCAGACAGACTCTGCTATCATCTCTCCCTGTGGCCTGCTAGCCCCATGCTGCCTTCAGCATGTTGACCAGTGAGAGCACACAGACAAAAGACTTTCCTTGTTTTCCCAGCCTCCTATCTCCTGCAGAAGCAGGGACCCAGGTGAAGATCTGCACACCCAGGTGACAGGACTCTCCTTGCACTCACGCAGCTCCTTACCTGACCTTCCCACGGCCAAAGCTCAACGTTTTCCTGCACAGAACAATTTGGCAGAATCATAGG
Organism: Todus mexicanus; assembly: GCA_013389965.1. Taxonomy (NCBI): domain Eukaryota; kingdom Metazoa; phylum Chordata; class Aves; order Coraciiformes; family Todidae; genus Todus; species Todus mexicanus. The sequence goes on from WEIS01080046.1 coordinate 1,810, forward strand.
CCACCGTTCCTGATACACATGCACAAATTCGAACTTTCATTTTTGTGGATAACCTGTTTGAGTTGTTTGTTTCCACAATGTTACCTTGCCTGTGTCAGTGTACGATGGTCGAAGAGCCAAGAGCATCCTTTTAGTTCACCCCCAGATCAGACTGTTGTTTTTTTCTCTCAGCATAACCCGAGTCAATGTGCCCTGCTCATTTTCTGATCATGTCCACATCGCTTCTCTCCCAAGAATGGGGCACTTCACGATTTCTGACACTGAGTCAGAAGCAACTAAATCACTCAACAGTTTGCCTTTGAACAACAAGGATGGGAATTGATTATGGCTAAGCGAAGCTGTCAGGCTACAATTTACTAAGACAAAGTCATCTACATCATCTAACTCCTTCTAGTGTTTTGAAATTTGCAGACATGTTACTAGTGAGCACGTATTGATTACCATTCCTTGAACGTGGCAGCGAGGATTTCCCTACTGAGGAGCTAAATGATGTGTATGTTGAAACAGATTTAATTGAATGTAAGTATGTTGCTGGTAATTTTATTCAGAATTCCCACATGAGACAAATCACACCCGTTACTGAGAAGTACAGCTCCTGGAAAGGGGCCCAAATCTGGATCTGAAGTTAAAGCATTGCAAAAAAATAGGGTGAGATGATGGAAGGAAAACTATTAATTGCTCAGGAGTATTGTGGGGACATAAGAAAGGGATTCTTCTTATATAATGTAGGCCACTAAAACTGCGGGTGTCTAGACTCCTTTTCCATATACAGACAGAAACCTATTTTAGATGACTATTTGAAGATGCAATGAACCATCCAGTGAAGGCAAAGGTAAAGGACAAATCAGAATAAATCTCTCAAAATAAGGCAAGATGATTCTATTCTGTAGCATGAGTCAATCCAGAGAAATTCCTTATTTTCCTTTCCTCTCACAAAATATTTCAGAAGAATAGTAAAATAGGTACAGAGTCACAGGGGCAGGAATTAAGTAACTCACGTATGCAGGTATAGTCTGTGATACAACAGTTTGGGTGTTTTGACAATACACATACAACAGCCTGAAACATGAATATTTACAAAGCAACAGTACCCAATTTTGCAAAGGTCTCCAAGCATGTGGAAAACACTACACTGAGCTTGCATGAAGACAGCAAGACCTAGAAGTAATACAGTCTACCCTTCACTCAGCGTGCAAATGATATCGTCACTGATCTTAACAGAAAATGCACACACATATTTACAAGCGACTGTAGTTTGGAGTGCCTACAAATCAATATTAAGACTGAAAACGCTATTGCAAAGGAATACACAAGCCATTAATTCGAATCCTGATTCAGCTGACAACCACTGAATTTTAAGTTGTTGAAATGCCATGTTCAACATGCAAGAGAGAGAAGAGATGCACGTTGTGAAACTGCATTTACGACCAAAGCAAATCCGCTGACTGCTTACCAGTGGTGTAAAGCAGCGTGCAGGGCTGCTCCGACTTCCCTCTGCGTGGAGTAATATCACATGACAGAAGCTCTCCTGCTCGAAATGGCAAGCTGAGGGAAATAGATAAGGAAAAGCATTGGTATTGAAATACACAAAGAACAGCAGATACTCTTTATTGTGCAAGGCATTAAATTATAGCGGATGGTGTAAGTAATTCGTAAGTGTCACTCAAGTATAGAAAAAAAGCACTTAAAGGAAAAAGTTTGCAAAATTCATGAAACCTTTCTTCCCTGAATCCCCCCTTTTGAGATATCCTGAGGGTACAGATGGGAACACATAGATTTTTAAGTTGGAGTATGTACATTTCACAAGCCCAGTAAAATCACACAGCGTGCTACAAAATCCAGACATCAAACTGGTAGGAAACAAAGACAAGATTCAAACTGACACTGAAGATGTAGACCAATTTCCCTCCTCCTCAGCCCACCAAAGGAGAGGTCCCTTTGCTTCACAGAGAAGGGACCGGCACCTGGAATCACACTTCTGCACCTGTTCTCTTGCATTGAGTGCAAGCTTGCTCATGCTGGTCCAGCACCAACACGGTGCATCACACAGCTTCACAGAGCCCTCAGAAAACACCATGCACAGGACTTTGGCAAGAATTACATGTCAGATAGACTTTACCATATACCACTGGCTGAAAATTATTAACACCAGTTATGAGTAGGTATCTGTTCCTGTTCCTTTTCTGGATAGCAGATTTCAGCACCTGATTTCCTCAGAAAAATAAGAAATGATGTAACAATATGGACATACACTGAATTGTCAAACTGCCCAAGGTCACCGCAAATCAACCAAGAAATCCAATTGTTATGTCCACTGAATTACACAGCAGTAATTTGCAAACGCTGATACAAATCGGATATACTATTCACCTTTTCATTCACCTTCAAAGTAGGAGATAAATATAGCACAGGAGGACTGGTTTGTACTCAGATGTAGACATACCCCTTCAGTAAGGGCACATCAACAGATATTTTCAGCTCACAGATAAAGAATCTGTAACACTTAAGTCTAAAACTTTTACCACACTGTATGAAATGATAGCGCACGCTCAGCTTGCTTGCACTTGCCAAAGTCCCCACTGAAGGCCCAGCTCTTGTACCTTTCCTCCTTCACGCAAGGAGTGTAATTTGCTAACACTCTTTCCTTAGCATCTTGTCTTCAACAAGCTACTGAAGCCTGAGCACTTAGATCTGACGGCTTGGCAAACAGGTCTTAAACAAAGAATAAGATGATCAGGAACAGGACCTGCTAAGCCTCCACAAATGTTTGCATTTACTCCTCACACAGATGCTTAGCAGAGGCTTCCATGCTCTGAGCTACGGGCTTCAGAGGACACAGTCCGCTTCTGGCAGTCAGAATCCACTTAGAGTCACTATCTGCAACAGGCTCCTAAGTAAGAGCTGGTTTCCAAAACTATTGAGCCCCTGTAACAGCTTCACGTTAGCTGTCCCAGATAAGCAGCCAGAACCAGCTGCCATGTCATGCAATGTGCATCGGTTGTGTTCAGACACAGCAGCCAAGTTCTGGCAGAATCCCTGGCTCAGTGCGACTGCGGCACAGCTGAGAGCTGGCAGGTCCCCTGCGTCTCGCTACCCAAGATCTCAGCAGTTTTGAAAACTTGGGTGTTTAAACGTTCATTTGGTGTTGAAAGAGGAGCCAAATACTGAATATATCATCCACCAGCTGACTGCTGGACCTGCACACCATTGTTTGATTTCTCCTGTGGTGGTCAAGAGGCCTGGGCCGGGTGAGATGTCAGCCTCTCGCACAGGCTGGGCAGCTGGGGAGGAAGGAGCCTCTGTGCCTGAACAGAGCGAGATCCCAGAGCATCACATCAGCACTCCGAAGTATGTGCTGTGACACTGGGGGTTTAGCCCAACTTGAAACAACAGTAGAGCTGACCCAAGAAAGTCTGCAAGTTCCTGATGCTACTCCCTGGAGACTTGACTATGTCGAGCTTAGAGTCGCCAAGTATGTAAGCTAAGGGAGCCCACAGGCAGTTTTTGCTTGCTTGGCCAGCATCAGACTTTAGCTTTCATTGACCTTGACAGCAATACACAGAAACTACTTTCACATGAATGAACTATTCTTGAATAATTTCACCAAATACTTTGAGATCCAAGACTCTTGCTTTGAAATACTAACCTTTACCTATCCTCTTTTATCTTCACAAACCAGTAAGAGGAATCCTGCCAAGGCACTAACCTGTTTGGCTTGCGATGAGTTCCTCTACAGGCTCCTTATAATATTTCAGTGCACTGCAGGCCTCTCGCTAATTGAGGTGAACGAGCTTGAGAGGCTGCCTGGAGTGAGCTTTAGGAGGACTCGAACCCTCCAGAGGACAAAATTATAAAAAGAACATGGGCACCTATGGCCAAATCACTTCAGCATGAGGGAGAAAGATTTTATTTTGGTTTAGTGGGTTTCTTTTGAAGTTGTAACCTCTCAAAAGTGAAAACTAAAAGCCATATCTTTCATGTTTTTTGCATTTCTCTCCATATCATTCTGTCTAGTAACCACCTTGATGTCTCCTTTAACTGTCCTGGACACATTTGATTTTTTTTTCTGAACTTAATGTGTATCAGGTTTTTTTTCCCTTGTCCAACTCATGAAACACTTTTTTCTTGTTCAGAGCTGCTACTGAATTTCTTTCCTTCTCAGATTTTATGTACAGTCTGGTTACTCTCCTGGATGAGCACAATAACAAACTCCTTCCCCTGGATCCCATTTGGAGTTTAGATTCCTAATCCAACACCCGCTTATATAAAATACTCAATGCTACAACTGTTCACCTATTTTTATGGCACGATTATTACCGTAACTCTGAATATCAATGACTATCAATGTCAAAACCACATCTTTACTTTTCCCTTGCCATCTATTTGCATGAATTTGTCCACCCTTCCTGTGACCAGCCCAGTGAGCAAGGCAAGAAATGGGTTGCACAAGGTCTGCAGAGAAGACTACAGAAGCCCGGTGAGACAACAGAAAGCAGAAATTGAAAAAATTCCCCCGGTGATCCTTAGCTACCTACTAAGATTAAGACTATCCAGAATTACACAGAAATCAACAAAGGAATGTCAGAAATTGGATTAAACTTGCAGCTATATCAATACTGATCATCTCAGTGCCAAGACTAGTTCAGAGCCTGGAGGACTGTGACCAACAGAAGTTCCTCTACACATCCAGGGGCAGAACCAGTCATTCCTTTCACTGCTGTGCACTATTATGCTCTGCACTTCTGCTATGAATTAGGATAAACTTCATATATCTTTGTTTGCGTTTCTTTTCCTGAAAAGAAGCCTAACAATAGACAGAAAAACAAGGACCTTTGGGTTTATTTTCCTTCATTCTCCAGCTTCTTTGCTTCTGCCCATATTTGGTGTGCAGGCAACAAGGTCAGGCTGATTTTCCTTGAGTCATAGTTGGGTTAGTGCAGAGGGAGCTGAAATCAGACTCCAAATGGTTTGTTTAGAGTTCTTCTCTGTTTTATTATGTCCAAGCTACAAGTAAGTTTGTCATGAGCATCTGTAGCCCCTACTACAAACACGCTAGACACCAGGTGGATGCGGTGGTTGCACACATGTGTAAATGACTATGTGACACTGGGTCACAGAAGACAATTAGTAACTATGCTTTAGCCCAGTGGTTGGGAGATGCAATTAGATGTCTGCTTTGAACATAAAGTATTATCCATTTTGTTTGCAGAGTTTGCCACATGGTTCCCTTGAGAAGACAAGAGACTAGAGGAAAGTCTTAAAGCTTTTCACACTTTCACGCATGCCCAAACCCATGTTATTTTACTCAACCTGAGCTGTTGCTCACAGGCCTTCCTGCTAGGTGTTCTCACCTACTGGGGCCTCTCACCAGTTAACGACCTGAGAAAGCCCCATCCCACAGCAGGTGACATACGGTGCAAATAGTCAGGCCTGTTAGGAGGAATTTCAGCAGAAACGACTGTTGGTTTTGTTGCACAGGCTGAGTCACGTTACAAACTTTCCAATCAGATTTCAAACAAAACACACGGCAGTCTGGGTCAAGAGCTTTCATTCTTTCTGTTCAAAAGACAGGGTTGACTTACCAACAACCAGACAGCAATTCTTACACATGTACACACTTGCTCAATAGCTCTGGTATTAGGAGCCCAGTTCCATTAAGACTAATCACACAAAACTTTACTGTATGAAGTTGAGTTCAAAACTTGACCCAGTGTCTGTATCTGCACACAGCTGATGTCAAATACCCCAGACAGTCTACTTTGTTTAAAATAACTTTTGCTCAATTGATAGAAAAGGCTACACTCCAACATATGAATACTTCCTATTACAGAGCCACTGAGTATTTCAGGCTTCCAAGGGTAAGGTTTGACAAAAGCTGAAGCTGAGTCCTGGAAGCTGTGAGGAAATCCCCTTCGGTATAAGTGCATGTACGGTGCTTTTTCCTTTTTTTTTTTTTTTTCCCTACAGCAGCGATATGCAGCCTCATAAACAATAATTTCTCAGGCCATTAGAAAATGGATGATCAAGCCTATGTAAGACCCACACAAGTAACCAGAGTCCTGCATTCCTTTTACACAACTTTGCCAGCCAACTTTGAACACTTAGGAGGCCCATAACAAATCTCGCTCTCAAAACCAATTCTGATTTCCTTTTTGCAATGAGTATTTCATTTAATGGAAGTTAAGAGAGATTTAATCATTATTTTTCACTATAGACATTGCAATGCATTAAAAAATCAGTAGCAACAAGAATGAACTTTAAAAAGGTATTATAATTAAGACAGTGCCTAAGGTCTACTTACTGCAGTAGACTCTACCTGGGAAGGTCTTAATTGACATCTGTCCATTTACCATCCTTTTGAACGAAAGGTATTCTTATTGCACAGCACAGTTACTCAGAGACAGTTACTGGGTTTTAATTTCACACCCTGCCTTAATCACAAGAAGACTTGAAAGCACAGATAACCCTTTGTGAAATCCAGGCCGTTGTGGGCCTGCAATCTTTACTCCCAATAGAATATTATCATGCCAGATTTGCACTGTATCTATAAGCAAACAGGAAAATATAGCAACAAATTCAGGGGAACTGTGATGTCTTTTAATTTTTTTTTTCTGGTGAACACCAACATGATCAGCTCCTATTGATAAACTAAGTCTAACAAAATGGGCTCTGGCTCAGGCTTACAAATATTTGCAGAAAGCCAGTTTAAACTCTCTGAAGTACTTATGGGCAGGAAAAGTGCCAAGTTGTGCTGTTAAAATTATCCTTTCACAATGCAAGGAACAGCCCCTTTCCTTGAGACCCAGATGTTGTTCTACCTAGGGCCTACACACGTTCACGTGCCCAAGATTTCCCTTACCTCCACCGCTGTGATTAACTCTCCTCTTAGATGTGGATACCGGCAGCAAAAAGCAGCGAGTAAGTTATGATACGTGACTTGGGACACCTCCAGTTCCTGACCTGAACACTCCTATACAACCCTTGAGGTGACCAGACAAGGGAGACTCTGCTCACTCCATTGCTAAGCCCGTGTGGGAGGTGAGAGGCACAAAGTTGTCATCAGAGCCTATCTTAGTTTCCACCTAAACGTGAAAACAACAACAAGAGTAAGTCCTAAAGACACCGTCCATTTGCTGCTCGCTACAGCTTTGATGGGCTGCGGTCAGGCTATGGGCCGAGGACTTCTGGAAATGCCCTTCTCGCAGCCCAGCTGTGCCTATTCATCATCTCCTGCTTCATGGGTATTTTAATCTGACGGGCGGGGGGGACCTAGACTTCCGTGAGTACGAGGAATGTTATGTAAAGAGAAATCTCACTGTTTCAACTGTGAAATTTTGCCTTGGGCAACTTATGAATGTTCCAGAGAAGATATTCACCATTTTCAGCAAAACAGCTGACAGATCCATCTGCTGCTCTTGGTGATATTGGGTGCAGTTTTCAAGTGTCTCAGTAACACACGCTCCGACGGTCCCACTGAAAAGCCAAGTTCCCCCCTGCAGGATATTTGCAAAGGAGAGGGAGACAAATATTTGTTCTTTTTGAATTTTAAGGGTTAATTGTTTTTGAAACATCTCAACACAGATAAGTGTGAAGTTTGGAGGACCTTATTTTACACAGTTACAATGAGTTTCCCAAGAAATACAGATGCTCAAGAGGGAAATTTTGGGAGCTCTTAGTCTAATTCTTTTACTTTCAAAACCCTAGCACTTATTTTATCCAGAATAAAATTCTATTTGCCCTATAATTATAATATGGAAACTTTATCTTACACTTTTTGAACACTAAAAACATAGATTTAGATGCACTACAATATTCTATGAAAGCCACGTGAATAATGTTTTCAGGTAGTTTTCTTTTAATGTGAAAATAAAAATGCTTCTTTTCATATTAAAAAATGAAACATTTCAATTTGAAAGTTATTTTCACTGTATTAAAACCAGGTTTGAAGATCTAGCACTTATTCTGGGTTTGAAATACAGAGTTTAGTTGAATCCATATTAAATTTCTTCCTTTAGATTTTGATTAATGGAAGAACCAATTTTTTCTTGTCTTGAAATATTTTCCCCCTGATTTTCCAGAATGACTCTGAATTAAAAGTGAGTCATTCACATAGGTATCACCACAAATTTATGGGGCAGGGAATTTTGAGTCTGCTCTGTCATGCATGTGTGAGAGAAGGACTTGAAACCTGCTCTATGGAAAAGCCCACTGTAAATTTACCTGCATCACAGTTGCAGGTAATCATAGGCATAGCTACGCTCGTGGGGTCAGCTGCCAGCAATCTCAGACGCCAAACCTCCTGTAGATGGGGTATAAGGGGTACAGCTTACATTTGACCCACCTCTGTAGGGGAGCCCCAAAGCTGGCAGTTTTCCTATAGGCTTTATACCAGGTTAATAAAACAAATATTGGCACAATTTATTTCATCTTGGTTACAACTACTTTGCTCCTCTTGGCCCATATCAGCAACGAGGGAGTAGGAAATTGCCACATTTGATGGTCTCCTCTCCTTGGGTTATTCAGCTTTATTAAAGCAGGAAGAAACAAAGAGAAGAAGTAGCCCACAGAAACTCAGGTTTGGCAGCTGCCAGCCTCTCCTGAACTGCCACAGTGGCTTTCATCTTTCTATGAACGCCGCACGACTGCTGTGGGGAGAGATGGCGACAGAGCAACAACAAAAAAATTACACACACACAACTGTGTTCAGTGGTGCCAAATCAGACCCTCCCAGTGCTGGTTAAAAAGGCAAAGTTTCTCAGGCTTCCCTGTAAGGTCACAGCTGGTACTTCTATGAATCTTCTTGTTACATGGGAACGAGGCAGAGGTTCATAGAGAGAGACAGATGGTGGGGAGCAATGTTACTTATCCTAATGTGCATGTGAGACAGAGCTTTTTGGCATACCTCTCACTCCCAGCCTTCGCTGCGCCATGGCGGGCAGCCGATCCCCGCCAAGCGTTTGCTCCCCTCCACTTTTTACTCCTCCCCACATCAAGTCCGACTCTACTTGTCTTCAGTGTTTACACGAATCACACTAGATGTTTTCCAGAGATTCAGGCTCTGATGAGCAAGGCTATCAAAAACAGCAGCAACAAACAAACAAGCCGACCCAAGCCAAGCTTGCCCACCACTGCACATTTGCATTCATGTAGGCCACCCCCTCTGGCTCCCCGGCTGCCAAACCACAAGAGCGATGGCAAGAGTGGGAACATGCAGCCTCGGGGACAGAGATTTGGGATTTGAGTTGTAGATGTACATATTAATCACACTGAAAATACAGATTGTGACTGCGATTTTCAGTTGGGAACAGATCTTTGTGCTGGATGGAGGGGGGATACTAATTGTGGCTTAAGCCAGGACTTCAACTGTGGGAATCAGGAGCAGGGAAAGAGAAAGTAAAAACGTAGTTTGCATACTGGTTGAAATATAATTTCAAGTATGAGGGAAGGGCAGACTTTGATCTCTGTGGTCTAAGGCTATCGCTGGGAGGACCTCACTCATTCCAGCTGAATTATTCTTGGGTTTCAGCAGCAATGGAGAGAAGAATCTGCTCTCCTGAGCCCAACCTCCTTATCCTGCTGCAAATGGAAAAATTCACACGGCACTTCCCCTGCCATCAGATCGAAATGCATCTGGAGTTAACACTGAAATCATGTGAGCAGGATCTTCCAGGAATGACCTTGCAGAACCAGAGGCAGTACTTCTAGGAGAAGATAAGGCAAGATATGGCTCCATCACATGGCAATTACTCTTTCAGACCACCTGCCAAGGGTGCAAGCTCTTAATTCAGGCAAGTAACTATTTATAACCAAGTTGGATGTGGGGAGACCCATCCTACCTCCTGGAAACGTGATAGCGAAAAATGTAAAGAGAGCTCCCGAAATTGGCACTCGAATGGTGGAAGGAGGAGGAGCTGGATTGGGAATTGGCAAGTGGAATTGAGGAGACAAAGGGAACTGCTCATCCCGGGTATTTTTAGCTCATGGTTCTGTAGGCAGGAAGGCAAATGGAAAGGAAGATCGTGATTTGCAGCTTACACAGGACTGTGAGCAACTCCTAACTGGCATTCCATGGTGAAGGGAGAGAAAGTAAGATGAAAACACAGCTCTTTTTATTTTGCTTTTCTTTTCTTTTTTTTTTAAAAAAACCCCTACAACCTATCACTAAAACAGTCCCACTTTAATTTCTCACCAGAGCAGATGATCTCACATTCATTTTAACACCAATTAAATGTAATCAGGCTTTACTTAGAAGTAACTAGAGAACTTTCTTCCAAACAAACCAAACAAGATTTCAAGATTTAATATATTGGAAATGTGACAGACAGAAGAGGAACTTAAAAGCCTACAGCAAAAAAAGTTCACGATCGCCCCTGCACAAGCTCTACTTATACACACACATTTATCTGTACATTGAGAACCCCAAGCTCATTTTTGAGCAGTGCAAATTTTTGTAGCATCAGCAAAGGGAGATCTTGGGCTTTACAGCACATCAGCCTCTGACATCATTTGCCTGCAGTCCATGTAACACAGGCCTGGCAATTCCACCACTTCTTCCCGAGCAAAATACCATCAGCCTCACTCAGCTGCAGTGGTGATGGACATGCTGACAGGAGGAACCGGTGAATGGGGTCCTTCCTGGAGCGAGGCTTACCCAAACTCATCAACGCTGGTGAGCTGCTACAAACCTAGAGACAGTGGTCTAGTAATAACTTTAAGAAGTATCATCACACTCAGAACTAGGCACACAGCAATCCTGTGGGCTTCAATGTTCCTGTGACTTGCAATTCAAAGGAGAAAAGGCAGCACAAACACACATCCAGACACATTTAAAATAAATACTGAAAATGTCTGACAAACTTTTGCTTTTACTAATTACTTGCGATTTTTGTAACAACAACTAAGAAGGAGGAAAATGTCTTTTGGCATCATTTTGGTTTCCTTCATGTTTGTAAGCAACTCCTACTGTCTCCACTACAAAAGGTAACACTGCTTCTTCTGGATGTCCCACAACACTGTGGCCAGTTTCCAGCTCCCACTACAACATGTGGGAGTTTCCCTGTTGACTTCAGTGGGAAATATGAGCAATCAGCACCTCAGAAAACTAATTAACTTCCATGAGTCATCTGAGCTTTGGCCTAAGCTGACTTGTCCAACAACAGGGGCAGAAGTCTGTTGGCACTGACTTTAAAATTCAAAGCACCCCTTGCATCTGTTGGTATAATGTCAGCTGAGACCTGCTGTAGCCAAGTGCTTCAGGACTGGAGAGTCTCTGAAGTCTGCAGGCCTAACAGCTTTACAGGTTACTGTTTCTTCAGCATCTTGCTGGAATGGGTCCCAGGTTCTGCTGCAGTAAACCAAGGCACTGGATTCAGGGGAACACACCATCCCTGCAGACTTACAAAAACCATGAACAGCTGTAAGACAGACCTTTGGCAAAGAAGGATAAATGTAGTGATCTGCACTGTCCTATACACAAGTCCTCCAGACACAACTACGCCGTGTGGTAGGATTTGAGGATTCAGAATTACCATAGGCCCAGCCAGGATCTCAGGCAGAGCACATTTGTAGGCACAGCTCAGCTCCACTGCCCATGAGCCATACGTAGACGCGTTGTGCCGCAGACCTGCTGCGCAGCTAACTCAGGGATGGCCAGTCCTGGCAAGCAGCACCAGCCTACACCAGCACTAGAACAACTTGAAACACAGACACCACGCTTTATACATAGGCTGTTACGCACAAAGGATGAAATGAAAGGTTAAATGTAGTTTGTTTCCCTCAATGATAAAGGTCCAGACTGCAAAAGGGACTCAATTCTGCACCTCCCATCAGCACAATATTCATATAACTAATCCAGAGATCATTTTCATCAGATAATTTTAAGAAAGACTGAATTTAGAGGCTAAAAATCCATAATATTCCAATGTGACTCATACTTCTGCCGAGTATCAATTTCCTAAGAGGCACTCAACACGGACATTGTATTTCTAGTACAAATATTCCAACTTGCACCTCGATTTTTGCACCTCTTACCACTGCAAATAGTTGTAATAACAACAAAGCTAACAACAAAACTGCATTAATATAGTCCAAACGAAATAACTATAAGAAAAAACCCTACAGTGAGCTGAACTGGCATTCATTATTCCAGTTGTTTCATATCTTTAAATGATTCTGGTAAATCGATAAAGCTCTGCAAAGTGGCTGTTGTCTGCTGCTTTCTAACTCCAGTCAGTGGCATCCACTCTTTAGTGCAGCACACACTTGCTGTGTAGCCATTAGATGAAAGCACTATCACCTGTCAAACAAACTGCTAGAACTGTGATAAATTAATGATCAAATAGTACAGTCTGATGTACAGTAGCAGTGCCGAGGCTAGTTACAACCAGGCCTCATGCTTTAAAAATGTAGCTGACATTAAAAAAAAATCAGCCATTAAAGAAAAATGTCACACAGCTTTTCAAAAAAAAGTCTGTTTAAAAAATGACCACATACTGATATTCCAGGATTTGGAGTTTTACTTAAAAAAAGAAAAAAAAAAAAGGAAAAAAGAAGAAAAAAAAGTAGTGAATGTTACAGTAAAACCTCTCTGTGTACTATGAATTTTCAAGGTGAGGAACAATGTGCAGCTAAGCAGAGAGGATGTTTGTATTTTTTGGTAAGTAGTGCTGTGTACAAATCTGTACCTCAGAGGAATCCTCTGGTGTGTCATGGACAGAACTCTTGTTTGCAAGGGAAATGTCCCGAGTTCTTTTTTTCCCCGTAATGCTTTTGATTTTTGACATCATGGGTAAAATATTTCAAGGGAGCTCCATATCACTTCTAAATATAAACAATACAAAATAAGCCTTTGCTTTTGAAGCACTTGACATCCTTTGAGCTTTGAATTTCAACTCCTAATAACTCTTGATGCTCACTGCATTAATGTATAAAGTCCTTTTTGTGAGCTAGAAATGGTTCCTCATGTCCCTCCTGCCATTGGCTTTATGAGCTTAATTTATTCTTTTTAATATAAAATCTCATTACCTGAACATGACACCACCACTTCCATTTTATCTTTGATATAAGAACAGAGAGAAACCAAAATCAAACCCTTAAATAAAGTCTGTAATCATCCCTCACTTTCTCTTGCTTTTCAAATTTCTAAACAAAATTAAGTAAAAATACCTTCCAGGGCACACTAAGAAATGTAAAGAGTAGGGAAAAAAAAAGGAAAATTACTTTATAGTGAACTAACAAGGGACATAATTACTTACACAAGCAGCATATCTTCTTCTTGATGATATTCCTTCATGTTTATTTTGCTGTTGGATGGGGAGTGCCTGGGAAGAATGGATGTGCCAGAAAGCTTGATCTATTGAAATAAGCACTGAACAAAATGTTGCTTAACCGTAGGCAAAATCTACTTTTTTAAAAACTTTACTTTTGCATAAGACACTTAACAGACTTTGAAATATATACGAATGGATTTTTTAAAAATTCTTGAAGAAAGGGAAATAATTAAGCTAAAGCCATCGCTGAGATCATTCATAGAGACTGAGGATTAAGTTAGGACTTCTCGAGTCCTGCTTTTAACAGAAAATTGGAGTGATCAGTGTATTAGCACATGAAAGCATCAGTTCCACACGCTAATGGCAGTTCCTTTATGTTGTTGTTGTTAGAGATGTGACTTAAGCATTGACTTAAATTATGAATTTGGCAGGGATCAAATTCCATGATCTAATTATGTCTTATGGCTTTCAGTGAGTCTTTTGAGGTAGCTGGTTGTAAAGATAAGGACTTTTTCACAAGGAACATGTTTTTCATCAGAATCCACATTCCAGATCCTGCAGGATCTTTATGTGTTGTCCACTTATGTGGAAACCTTCATCCAACAAATAAAAGCTCACATCCCCGGAAAACTGTATTTTAACTGTGAAATGTCAACTGCTCCCTCAGAGAGCCAAGACTTGTAAATATTTTAACTCCTGTGGTGTGCTTTTTCCTCTGATATCAACAATAATCAGGACTGTGTTCATCTGAGGCTACCACGTTGCATCTATTGCTGGGAGCATCAATTAGAATGAGTGAAAAAACCTAAACTATGCTGTTTGTATTGCTGAAGCTTAATTTCAGGTGGCCTACAACATTCCCATTTCCTACTCAAGCATCACGCAATGCTTTGGGATTAAAGTGTGTTTTAAAACCATAACGGCTTCAAACGTTTTATATCTCAGCGATAGGAAGCTGGATTTTGCCCTCACACCGAGGGAAGAATAGATGAGTCCCACTGAAAATTAGTGCAAACGGATATGTGAGAATTAGGCTCAGTGAACTCACTATCCAATTGCATTGGGAAAAGAAGAAAGCTTGTGAAGGGAGCTGAGAAATTGATATGCTGCTGAATATAGATTGGATACATTGATTCTGAGGTACAGACACACACTGCAATAATTACACGGAGGGCACAATGTTTGCGAATTGAACCATCCTAGATGACTTGAGCTCATTTTGTCATTTATCCTTTGTTTACTTCTCCAGTATTACTAAGTACTCTTACATTTAATTAAACATACTCACAACATTCCTTCAATTAGATAAATAATGCAGCTGCTTCCTCTATCATATAAGGATGGAGAAATCAAGATAATGCAATATTTATTTTTATTCTCATTCTCTGTCAGACACTTTACATTGAAACCCAGGCAGCTGCAAGGTCTATTAGTGATATTTCCAATCCATATAGATACTAGGAGAAGTAAATATCTCATTATCTACTTAACTATGATAATCTGTTTGTGTTAAAAATTTTGGCAGACCAGGTAAGGGTAAATTGAAAGTGGCTTCAGAAAAATTACTTATTAACAGACTCCACAGTGATTAAATGCTTCAAGATAAATACTGCAGATAGTTAAAGCTAGCTTAAACCACTGATTTGAAACTCTCACAGAAGGCTGATGGTTTTTTAAATAAGTAGCAATTAGTCTGATGTAATCCATTTATCTCCTCTGCGAGTGACTGAAATAAAGGGGAATTAGATAAAACTACATGCAGAGAAACAACTAAGTGATAACAGGAATGCAATCAGATAGTACTGAACAAAAATTATAAAGGCAGGGCAATAATATATAGTTCATTTGCTTATTGGAGGCTTTGATTCATTCCCTGTGGTAATTGTAAAATTTAATAATATCTGTATACTTACAGCGTTCTGAAAAAGGCACTACCATTACACATTGTTATCCCTGCAGGTTGGATGACAAACGCCTGGGGCAATACTACCATCAAAGCATGTGACATACTCAACATGGATCTTCTAATCTTCATAGGGATGACAACTGTCATTTTTAAAGTGCATAGCAAATGAAGAGGGCATAAGAAAGGAAACTTCTAATTTTGGAGGGATGCTAGAGGTAGGGATTGCTTAAGTCTACACTGCGCTTTAAAATTGCAGTTGCAAACCCCAGGTAATTCACTTGAACAGTTGTATAGATTTCTTAATGCTTAAAAAGTGCTGTCCAGGCTGGGAATAACCATCTGTTCCTTCGAGAACTCATACTCTCTTAGCTAATATATACAGCTAATACACTCTATAGCTTATATGTGAAAAATAGATCAATGACTGCCAAAGGAAGAGAGGCACTATTCCAGCAAACAGCGCTGCTTAAAACTTTATGGGTTTTTTTATTTTTCTTTTTTCTTTTTCTTTTTTTTTTTTCCCCTGATGGTAACTAATATATATATATTCTTTTTACTTTTTTTTAAGCTCTGCAAATGAAATAAAGGATCAGTAGTCTGTTGATTTCCATTTACACTTTTTTTCTCATGTAATTTTAAGTGCTAGCCCTTGTCTAGTTCTCTTCATTTCCCTGTGTTACAGAACGTAGCACAGAGAGTGCAAATCACCCGCCCTGGTAGTTTGAATAGGATTGTCACTTTAATGTTCAACATGGAGTTTTCTCCTTAACATTTTTTCTCATTATAGCAAGCCCCAATACTGTGAGACACCTTTTGTTATGTATATGTGAACAAAAGCAGTCAGAACAAATTTCGTACACTGGGCAAGGGAACTAGGAGTTGACAACAGTTAACAGATAAGATACTCTATACTAGATTTAATCTCCTCTTAAATTTTGCCTTCCTGGGACTGCACAATACATTGGTTGGACAAATTAGTGTCATATGCTTTCAGATGAAAAAGCTAATGCAAAACCTAGATAAAAACAAACCAAACCTCTCTGAACCCCCTCGAACCGTGATTTTGAGACACATTTTATCCTAAGAGTTCCTAAAATAACCGGCCGGCATTCTCCCGTGGCAGCTATAACTGTGTAAATACAGATTTCCCACAGCCTGTAAGCTGTTTTTTTCCTGTGACTAGTGCAGTGAAACTGCAGTCCAGGAAAGAGGATCACAGGCTAATGAAATTAGAGCAGTTAATGATACCTGAAAACACAAGCTATTTTCATTCCATTAAGTGGCACTAGAATCACCAGTCAAAGCTATACATCCAGCAACCTTTCCCAAATAGCGAGCTTGTTATCCCCGTTTAGATTCCTTCCACTGATTTCAGGAAGATGATGAGTGGACCAACTGTCAACATGTTGCTGCAAGTAGGAGATGGAGTTAAACATTTTTGTTCAACCCGTACAAGAAACCCAGTGATAAAAGAAGGCACCTTTCAAGGGATCTTCTTGCTGTCACCTAAGTACAAGATTTCGCTTCTTTAAAAAAACCCAATCCAGAATGGTATAGACAACAGAGCTGTTCTCATTTTGAATCAGGCCTCAAATTCTCAAAGAGCATGGGTTGGTAATTTCCGTAAGGGGAGTATAGTACTGAGAGATGGGTCAGAGACTTGGATCTGTCCTCAGCTGCTGCGATGTGCAATATTTTCAGAAAACTCAGTAGGGCCGGGATGGCTTTTTCTGTGTCTGTTCCTCACAACTTGCACAACGGGCTCCCATTCCCAAGCAGAGCCTCCTGGTTGTGCAACAATAAAAAATACTAGATAGTAGCAAAATATAAGTATACTTATACTGAACTTTTAAAATATATACATGGAATTTAATACAGCCTGCTTTTTATTAGTTTTAACCTAGACTAGATTCACTTGAATAAAGTGAGTAGATACGACATTTGAGAATGAAATGCCCCAAAACAGGAATACTGATCTATCAAAAAAAAAAAGTTTCACGTGAAGATGCCAGTTGCATCTGATGCAGAGTTTGAGATGTTGTTTAGGAGTAAAGTAATGCGGCAGTGAAATACTTAAGCCCAGGAACTGAATGAGGCTGGACTGGATTGTTGGCCAGACCACCACCAGCCAGCACTCACTAAACTGGGAAGATTCAAATTCCCAGTGCAATGGGAATGACGAAGCTTTTCCAATCAGCCAGAGCAGTTGACACAAAGATTCCTGGGCCAAGCTGCAGTCCAGGGACTGGTAGGTGCTACGCAGAGTCAGCTGTTGAGCACTGCTCAAGGGTCAGGGTATTCGCACCCCCTGAATTCACCCAGAAGGGCAGCACAGGTACCAGGGCAGTGCTTGCTGGCAGGGTGGGCAAGCAGAGAACAGAACGAAGGGGTCTTCCTCGTTCTACTCAGAACGCAGACATATGGCTACTCACTGCCTGACCCACAATTTATGCGTGGGTGAATATACACACATATCTAATACATATGTAATATTCATTATTGATAACCTTAGGATACATTTTACAGAAACAATGCCAATATGTTTTAGTTTTAATTGACTAAATACAACAGGCCCTCTGCCACAAACTGCAATACCCGCAGAAGCAGACTCCAAGTACACCTCGACCTTACCCTAACTGCGTGAACTATGTTTTGTAGGACTAAGTTCATGTTGACAAAACACCATCTCGCTCTGCCGGAATGGAACTAGATACCATTAGAAGCAGCTAAGATAGAAGCCTGATATTAAATCTGCGGTGTTGTCCATTGTCAAAACTTTGTTTCAAATCTTACCACAACACTGAATACTTCTCTTTTAAACCCCGACTCCCTAAATGTTTGAGACTAGGGGAGAAACTCAGCCTTCATGTAAGCTTCTAGCCTTATGCTTATGCAAAAGCCTCAAAAATGACCAAAATACATCTCAAAGACTCAAAAAGTAGATTAAAATCAATTCAGCCTTAATAAAAACATAATTGAAAATGTTATGAAAAGCTGCCCAAAGAGCAACGCTTCCTAAAATGTCTTTTTAAGGATTTGCAGTTTGATTTTGTAGTACAGTGAAATAACTAATTTTTTTAAAAATGTAAACTCTTCAGAGTTCACAAAACCAAGCCTGATTTTCTGTTCTCCTATCAGCCAGTCCAATTCACTTCCAGAAATATTTCGAGAAAACATTGCGAGTTTCCATGTTAAAGAAAGATACATGTTTTCTAAGCACATTTAGTCAGTCTTGTCTGTGCTGTGGGACCTAAGGGATGATTTTTAAATGTTTGGATCGTTTTAAGATTTACTCAGAGACATTGTTGACCAAAAAAAAAAAAAAAATTAAAATATCAACATTATCTTTCCCTCCAAGTCCTTGTCTATGAGTTTGCTCTAGGGCCCTTTCCCCGGCCTGCAGTTTTGTGTTTTCTATACACTGAGATGTGGAGGTTTTAGTCTCTGTTTATACCAGAACAAATGTCTTAAACCCCTGCTTTGGTAAACTACATCGGCACATGCACTGCACTGAGAAAAATGTCCAAGATGCTTGATCTGGGAGTGAAATAAAGTATTCATATTTTTACCTTACACAAAATCAGTCTTTTTGGTTTTAATTTGGGTTTTCAAAGCAGCCAGGATACAGATTTCCTGTTATTTCTTTTCTTTTTTTTTTTTTTTTATAACCCTAAAGTGAACTCAACATCCTTACAATTAAGTTGACAATTCCATAGGCACCTGTACACTTTTCCATCATTTACTAAAGTATTTGACAGCGCTGCCTGAAGATTTAGCCCTAAAACTTTGACCAGCGTGAAACAAACACCACCAAAAATTATGATACATTTGGTGTGTGCAGAACTTGCACATGAAGAGCACCCTTTGACAAACACATATTGCAAAGGTCTCTCAA
Source organism: Todus mexicanus (assembly GCA_013389965.1). NCBI lineage: Eukaryota > Metazoa > Chordata > Aves > Coraciiformes > Todidae > Todus > Todus mexicanus. The sequence goes on from WEIS01080046.1 coordinate 20,879, forward strand.
TGATTTATGCTAGCACTTTTGCAAGCATGACTTACGCAGTCTGGTGCTCTCTCAGCCATGAACGTCCCCTATTACTATGAACTTACTTTTCGTGTCCCAGTTTACCAGTAACCGAGGACCTGGTGCGCAGAGACAATGGCGACGCATTGTTCGCTTCCTAAATCTCCAGCACAGTGATCTGCCCAGATGTAAAAAGGTAACTTGATCCCAATTAATGAAAGTGACTGGGTCAGCCTGTCACCTCCCATGCTCTTTATGTGCTGTTCAGACATCTATACGCTTATTAAAACCTCAGGCACTCTACATAAGCTCTGCCTTGAAACCAGTTGCCAGAGGCATCACTGCTCAGAACCTGTCTACAAGTTTCTTGGTTTCAGATCTGACATCATATAAACCTCTCTCATCCGCCTTGGCAGCAGAGATCAGACGAAAAGCGGCCCCATCCTCACAGAATAATACAAAAAGGATGGAGGAGCACAATAATAAACACTTCACTGCTGCTGTTCCTCACCGATATACCTTACTGCTAACATGCTCCAAGGCCAGAAAATGCCTGCAACACTTCGCAAACCTCCCTTATCACTTTCATCAGATTCAGAGTGGGGAACTTCTTACTAGAAGTAAGACCCTAATTGTCTCCATACTGTTTAAGGTAAAGCTAGAGCAGAGGCAGCAACAGCAAATGGTTTCTGGAAACATTTTAGCTTCTGAATAATTGTTGTCCTATAGATCGTTTGACCATTATTGTCTGAGTTTATTTTGACTGGCCACCAGACACACAGCACCATTTTTGCTCCACAACAAGATGGGTAACTATCATCATTACCCCGTCTGTATTGCCACCTAAAACCCAAACCTGGAAAGCCAGTAAGAGTGCAGTGACTTTGTTGGAAAGAAGAAAGTGTTTTGAGGTATCTGCCTTACATTTGCTCCATCCATTTGGACTCAGAACCACCCAACGTCCAAATAAGCACATGTGGCAGCACAAGCTTCTTTGTCTCTGTCAGCAGCCCAGAACCGCAGCCTGTGCTGCAAGAAGCTGTTCAGTGGTTCCATGGCTGCTCAGTGGTGCTCACCTCTCCAGCAACAATACAACAAACCTTCAACTTCAGAAAGCAGCTTCCTAAAAATGCAGTTATAACCTGCTGCTCCTGTTGCTCCCAGCCCAGTGACCTAGAGCAACAGCCAGTCCATCTTCAAGAGATTAAGCTCTTTTATTTATATGGCATGCAGCATAACATCCAGGTTAGGCACATAAGAAGAACAAATGGTCTCTTAAAAAGGCTTTGAACTTTATTTCTTCTTCAAAGAAGTTTGGCTCATGGAGGAAGTGGTTTAATAACTGAACTTGCCAGCACAGGCAGGAAATGGTATTTCCTATGCGCATCCTGGCACCAAACCGAGATTGCAGTAGGAAGAGTTTCTGATTTCCTTTAAAAAATGCAGCAGGCTGGGAAGAGCAAAGCATTGCCTTGGAAAGGAGTTCACTCTGGATTTTTCAAGTGCTGATTCAGAGAAAGAGTTCAGATCTACTCCATGGTAAAAATCTAAAGGACAAAAGTCTTTACCAGCACCCAGTGACAGGGATGGCTGGAGTTCTCCACCCATGCTTCCCATGATCAGAATTTCCTCTTCTTTTGTAGGCTCACTCACAGACTGTCTAATGGGCTTCCATAAATACTAACAAGTGCTGCCTTAAGGCTTTGTTGTGCTGTACAACATTAAGCAACAACAATAGGGAACAGCTGCCCCCGAAGAGCCGTGCAGTTAATTACACTCTGTACCTCCAGTATGTCTCCGTGCCCCGCGTTAGGGGAGCTATTGCACATGTACCATCCACGCAACGATGGAAGATATTCAAGACAGCCCAACACATTCCAAGCAAAACAAATGGGAACCAGACTCAGATGCTCTCACTGCCCTTGCTGCAGGAGACATGAAAAGTAAAACAAATTAATGTTACAGCAATAACATTATCGTCGTAACAGAATAAGTTTGCATATTTTTTTTCATTTGTGTGTGTATCTTTAAAATAAGTATTGGATGGTCTAACATCTGGTTTGTCAAAGAAGTTTGTCAGGTATTTCACAGATATGTAATACTTTTGTTTTTACAATCTGGAGTAATCACAGTCTGGCATAGAAAGGAATGGTTTTTATAATCACGTTCCTCACCCAAATACATCCCGATCTCCAAGATATGCACATGAAACATTTAAATTAAGAAATAACTCTAGGATGATAAAACCTATACTTATAAGTGGTTTATATTACAATTTATAACAGGCACATTTGCTCAGATCTTGGCTTTCTTTAATAACTTTTCAATTCTTAGGCCCAGCTGGAAGTCTAAAAATAGGCAATAGAAAATTGGCATCTTTTGTTCAAGGTAATTGAAAGGATTCCATGCTAATCTTACCAGGGCCAGGTTAATGCAGTTCTGCAAGTCTCCAGAAGAAAAAAACATACAACTTTTACAAGGTACACGTTGGCAACAAATGTAGCCGCTTAACATGGGCTTTGAAACAGAGAATCCATCTCAAATCTCTTCTATTCTCAAGCTTGATCAAGATTACCAACATTTCTCCCAGCTCAGCCTGTTCTGTGACTCTGCCCTGGTTTTGCTACCATCCCTCCACTAGAATGTCCTTTAAGATGCTCGAACCAGAGGCATCCAAAGGCAAACATGACAGCAGCACTTGGCTGGAGAGGAATAAATGCTGCCCCAGCACAAGGCTTGGTCTACATAGAATTTTGCTCTAGCCCAACTTTTTCAGAGGCTCACTGGGCAAAGTTAGGAAAGTCATTTCACTTCTGTGTGCCTCAGTTTCTACACGCCTCCTACGATGCCTGTAATACTGGCCTTCAAAAAGGTCTGTAATAAAAATGCTCTGTAACCCCTGTGTAAGAGCTAGTTGCCATAATACTTTTTATTTCAAACATACAACAGTGCTATATTTGGGGAGAATAAAGAAAAAATAAAAGTCCACAGTCTGTTTAAATACATGAGATAAAAATAACCTAACTGCTCTTGCGCTGTTTCTTTGAAACCTGAACTGTGAAAAAACTGCCTTGCCAGCAGTCACTAACGTTAACTGCAAACAGTTGTCCTGCTTTCCTAAGAATTAGTCACAATTAGAAAAAGCACACATATTTATGGGTTGATCCTATGAGATACTGACACTAGGTGAAACAAATATCCTTGAGTTGGTGGGCAGTGATCAGAGCTAAACTTCAAGAAGTATTTAGGTTCTTACAGATGTTCCCTTACTTGTCCCATGAAACATTGCCTTAGCACCCTACAGACTGGGCCAAGCCACATACCTCCAGCTACGCTACATTAACGGCATCAAGTGCAGCTACATTAGACACTACTCAGGAAGGAACTGTGCTAATAAACTATAATTTCAAATACTTTAAATTACCAAGTACTCCTTTGAGTAGAACATAACTTCTCTGGCAGAGTTAGGGTGCCTGACCCTAGACACTACATGCCAAGGGTATGTGTGAGATGGAGCTCCATTAGCAGAAGCCTGTCATTATGGTTAGGCTGGAGGTCCTGCTGAGCCGCATCGTGCTGACACACCTTGGGAGAGGTGAATCAACTGCCACTTGTGTTCGCAGTGCTAGCTGGAGTTCATGAACTTTCTCCTGACCTGTCTAATTCAAGACTTTGTGGTTTTTCAATGATTTCAAATTTTAGCTGGAATGTGTATATACACGTGTGTGTACACAGACATATATATATAATCTCTACTCTGCTAAAATTAGGTTCTCCACAGCCAAAAGGACCAAGGGACAAAAGTAGCTCTCATTTGAGTCTCTGCTAGGGCCCAAGAAGCCATCTGCTTCCTGCTCAGCATTACTAAAAGCAGCTTAATGACAGCATGACAGCTGTAGAGGTACTGCTGTCCTAGACTACATCTGCACGGCTCAGCTTTTAACGTGAACCCGTTACTTCTGGTCACTGCCATACCCAATTCAGAGCTAGCATTGGTATCTCTGCAATGGCTCTGTATGTGCTGCGTAAGGCTTGCAAGCGCCGTGCAGCCACCATGCTTGCTGCACCCTTGGCTGTAGACAGGAGCATGGAAAAAGTGCAGAGAAATCCCTCTTGGGCAAGATTTAGATCACTCTCTCTGAGCTGGATTTCCCTTTGCTTGAGGAACCCAAATTGTCTCTTTCCACAAGATCCATGCTGCACCTATATTGGCACAGAGGAGGGTCTCGACTCAGTACTTGTGCTGAAATCCTAATCAAGACCTTTTCCTCAGGATAGCATTAGTGTGTCCCCCACCACCCAGGGCTGAACGGGTGCTCAGATCCAGGACCTATGAGCACTGTACAGGTACATAAAGAGAACAGAGACAGAAAATGAAAAACATATACACCAAAATCTGAACCCCTCCTGTAAACAGATCAGGAACAAGATTCCCTAGATAACACAGCTGCATGCCACCAGCCTTTGTTTTTTCACTTTCTTATGAAGTAGCAGCTGAAACTACAACAGAGATCTCTCTCTCCACCTTGGCTGATGGTCAAACAGAGCATAAAGAAACAGACATGTCCATAACCCTAGCTTGGTACAGAATGAAACAAGGCGCAGGTTTGCTGCGATAACGTGAGGAGCTGACAGATGACACAGTGAATTTGAAAAGAAAATTGGAGCAGTTAAAAATGGTTCTTTTTCTAATTATCCTCTTACAAGTGCAGTCAAGCACCCCGCAACATCTACTCTGTCTGATGCCAGCACACATTGGCAAATAGAGAAACACAGAACATGCAAAGCAGTTTCATCATCAGCACTGCACAGCTTCCTTCTGTGAAGACCAATGCTAATTGCAAAAATTTTCAGACCGAGTTTGGTGATCAAACTTTTTTGATTCATAAAAAGACAGTACCAGAACTGTGGACGTCCTCTGAGCTGCCATACATCTTCATGCAAGCAGGTCAAAATTTCTTATCATCACACCTTAGCAGCTGCTCAGGGTTGCAATTCAAAACACGCTTCAATCCTTCTATTAGGCTAAGGTCCTCCAGTTACACAGATGAATCGTGCCATCATTCTCACACAGACAGGCTGGACCTACTTTAAGCTCTAAACACATACCTCTTCACATTTCAAACACTAGATCATATACAATTAGCATGCGAGACTTGTTGCCTGAGGATATTGTAGAGGCCAAGAGTATTAACAGGTTCAAAGTAGGATTAGACAAATCCAAGCAGGATAAAGGTCCATCAGTGGATGATCAGTAACCACTGTTATCTGAAACCCACAGAACATGTTAGGAGAAGCGCTGTTGTGTACACATCTCATCTCTTAGCCTCTTCCTGTGGATTGACTACTGGACACAGCCAAAAACAAGGTGCTGCTGTGGGCACGGTCTGGAAGCAAGCAGAAACAAGAACATGACCATACATCTGCAAACCAGAAAGTCAATTCTGACAGCAAAGTAGCAATAAAAGTTTCTTTTTAAAGTAAACCTTAATTTTTGTAGACAAAACACTGCTTATAAAAGCATTCCATCACTCTCCTTCCCCCTTAGTCCCCTTGGTCATTGCTCCAAAGAGACACAGGCTGGACCTAGTTTTCATACTATTTCATTGCTAGAAATACTTGCCCCTCTGTGCAGGAGTCAGATAGAGAACAGTCTTGATGGCTTTAACTTTCAGGAGAGCTGCCCTGAACCCTTATCTCCTTCAAAGCACCTGAAGCTGATCCCTAAAAAAAAATCACTCACCACCCTGGCCCAGAGACTATCGCTACTTCAGCTTTCAGACGTTGAAAACTCATCCTGCTTTCACAGCAAACCGTTAGTCTAGTAGAACGAGGCTGTTCTCGAGTTATTTTCTCAATAGTTCTTTTAATATGGATGTTTCCTTTACCTGCTACCATAGGCGTTTAGAAGTGCTTCATTTTGTGAACATGTTTTCTTTAGTGGATGGAAAATGTGCTTTTGAAGTATTTCTGCTGGAAAACATTTTTAGAAGATAAAGAATACTTCAAGAGTGAGTCTGTACCAATGCAACATTTTCATTTACAGTAGACAAACAACAAAGTGGCTTAGTGTTTGTTTGTGCCTTAGTTAAAGGCAACATTTTCATTAAAAAAGAAAAACGCTGCCCAGGTAGTTAAATAAACATGCCAAAATAAGACTCGGTTCTGGCTAAATTCAGAGTAAGACATTTAAAGGTTCATGTGCTTCCTCCTGGTGGCTAGGAAGTCTGAAATATAACTATGTTGTGGTGCTATTAAAGCAATTTGAAGGCTACTAAATTTGAGGAATCAAACTGACACTTCAGTGATCGGGGTCAAAGTTGTACCAGCTACACCGCTTCACTATGCGCAGAAGAATCACAAAACTTTCTATTATATTTGATTAAAATGAAACGTTTGCAGCAAATACACAAACATTTTGGATACCACAAAATATTTCATCTGCTGCCTTAATTATATATAATACATTTATACTTATATTTGTAAAACACTGGCATCATTTAAAATATTTGAGGTAGTAAAACTCACAATGGAAAAATGCTACTGAATTATGCCATTTTGAAGAAATCAAAATATTTCATTTGGAAAGGAAAGAATCGTGTTCAGTTTTTCTTCCCTCCAAAAATGTTTATTAAAATCAATATAATTCAAGAAACATTTCAGTTGATCTGAACAGAATTATTTCAGGAAAGGGGAGGAAGTACCAATCAAAACATTTAGTTCAATTCTGTATGTTTTCAAGGTAAGACTTCTTTTATGACAATTTTTTAGTCATATCTCCTATTTTATTTTTTTTATTGCTCTTTAAATCGTGCAGCTTGAATGCCTGCCTTGTATTCTTCTCCAGCTACTCATGATGCAAAATTAGACATATTCTTTTGAATACATCCCTTGAGGGGTTGTGGGTGGATCTTGCCACTGGATGCTACAAAATATCCCCAAATCAAGAGCTTTCTGTGTTAAACAATTCAAATCTCAGGAGACCATCCAGCCAATTTACCAAGTATAAATATAGTCCCTCTGCCATTCACACCAAGCGTGGTGAATTCCATGCAAAATCCCAGGGGAACTAGAAGAAATATTTTAATGTTCAGCAGTAGTCTTTAATTTTTGCACTCAAATTATTTCACTGACCACTTTTCTCTTCCCTCTTGAGGGAAGTGTCTTCCTCAGAGGACAGGTTTTAGGAGAGACACCTCACAGATCTTTTGCTAAACACAACAGCTGACCCGAGAGCTGCCTCGTTCATCGGTTTAATACCAGCTAGCGGATTCTCTCCTAATGTATCGCCAGTAATATTGACAGCAAAATACCTATGGATACGGTGCATCCCTAAGGGAAGCAGGGTTCTGTATCTACAGTTAAGGTTACTCGGTGTTTCCCAGTATAAGATCTTATTTCCAGTCCCTTACAGCTTTGCTAAATAAATTGGCCTGAAGTCTTCCATAATGAGGCTCTGCCTCAGGCCGCGTGTTTTGGAGAACTGCTTGCGTTACTAATAAGGCGATAATCCATATCACAGCTTGATTAGTAGTCAAAATGGTTGACAAAATCTGTAATTATAAAAAGAGAAGTTTCTTGTGCTGACATATCAAAACAGACCCCTCAAGACACAATAGGAATAGCCGCAATAAAGGATTCTCTGCTCCATTAGCTGTAAGGAAAATGAGTAGGAGTTTGGCCTGAATAAAACATACTGTGGAAGGAAGAAATATTAGAATCAAATGCTCATATTAAAGCTTTGCTGCAACATCAATAATCTTCAAAGCACTTAACCGGGGAGGTAGGCCTTGCGATGCTTCTTTGCGAGAAGGAAAGATGGAGGCACAAAGCAGCAGCGTGGCTTCAGCAGGCCGGTGGAAGGCAGTAGTGGAAGCATCAGAGAGCACCCGGGGCACAGGAAAAAAGGTGCTCAGAAAGAGGTGCTAAAAATCCCCACACACACTTCTGAGAAGATTTATTTTAGTGCCTCTACAGTCAGAAATGAGTTGTGCAATGCCTCACTAGAGCTGAAATTGCTTTCTTTTGGGGAGCTCAGAAAACATCTCACCAGGAATAGCAACAATTGTTATCTCTGGGATGTACAGTTTTCATAAAGTGAGCAAATAAATTGAAGTATGAGAATCAAAAGGTATTATACTGAGCAAAGGTTGTTTGTTTTGGTTTGGTTTTTTAGGGAAGAAATACTAAAAACTAATACGGAAATTACGTCAATGTGTAACTAAGAGAGCATTACCATGAAACCAGAGCCTCTTGCTAGGAAGGATTTAACCAACATCTCTATAGGCCTTTCCCGTTGGCAATACCCAGCCCAAGCCCTGCTCTGGCAGAGAGGTGAGTGCCCTTGGAGGGTTGGAACCTGTGAGCGAAGACTGAGACAACTCCCAGAGGGCAGGCTGGACAGGGCTCTTGCCCAGAACACGGGTGGCCTCTTCAGCAGCCCAGTACATAGCCAGGGTGAATCTAGATGTAAATTAATTTAGAAAAGTAAGCAGCCACAGAGGCGGGGGCTGCACTAGGTTGGCACACGCAGCTATTTCCGAGCAGACGGTCACTTCCTCCTCCTGCCTGAAACGAGCCTCATCCCACGCAAAGTTTCCAAGCCTTTCATTAGTGGTTGTGTGAGCGTATAATAGCTATAATGAGAAGGCCATAAAAATCCAAAGTTAGCTGAGGGTCCTTAACCATTTTAAACATGCCTCTCTTTCCAGATTTTTATTTAAACTTTAATGACTACCACTGTAAGATCAAGCAACGAGAAACAACATTTGTATTACAGCTGTATTATTTAATTCCCATTAGTTGAATATGCCAGGCTACTAGCCAGTAGCTCAGGAAAATAACTGGAGACAGGTGAAAGAAAAATACCCTTCCCGTACCTCCTCGAGTCATTTGAAAGCCTGAGGCTCTGCAATGTCATTTATACCTAATAAAAGCTACTGTCAGGCCACACTATTGAGCCAAATGTCATCCAGTCAGGAAAAAATGGACCTCACTACTTTTAAAGACACGGGGCTCTTTCTGGCCATAACTCCTACTGTCTAATTAAACCACGATAGAACTGATCCCTTAACTTATTTACTTCTGCTTTTGAAGGTGCACTTAATGCCACCTTATATATTGGGGGATCTAGGTGCTTGAAAACCATAATTTACTCTCCAGTTTAATTAGAGCAATGGTTTTATTGGACAGCCTAAAATGTTTGGAGTAATAATCACAGTCCAAACTTGATTATCCCTTTTAATTTTGAATCAAGCACAAAAAGAGGAGCACATACATCCATCTCTCTGGTGCAAATTGAAGTACTTTAAAGGGCTGCTTTCATCTCTAATGGCTGTACTATCATTTCTCAGTTTATTTTGAAATGTTTTTGGTAACCCACATAACACAAGTTTAGAGTAACAACAGAGATTTGACGCTTTCCATCATGTACAGACCTTTCTTACAGTTCTCAAGACAACTCCAGGAAGTAAACTTAGCAGAGTGCAAATTCATATTGATCTGCCTGGCTCCTGGAAAAATAAATTTTCCTTCAATGTCAATTAAAGTTAAAGTGAGATTTCAATCAGGTTACTTAAGGAAAAGGTCACAAGAAGGGGTTAAGAGAAGATAAATTGCATACACACACAACTATCACCTTCTTAGAGAAACACGCTATGTGTTCAAAGAAAAGAAAGTTGTATATGCTTTTTAAAAGATGAGATATAATCAAGTTTCATCAAGCTCCTTCACCTTTAGTAATTTTCTTATTTGGTCATTCATTAAGTATGTCAGGTGTGTTATAAAAATTAAAACAAAAAAAAAAAGAAGAAAGAAATCAAACCCCTTTAGGATCTGCAATACAGATATCTGCAGATTTTGCAATCCAGAACTTTGTGCCAAAAATAGTCCTATTGATTACAGGGGATTAAAACTACTTCTTAACATAGAAGCAGTAGAATCTGGCCTTGAGCAAAATCACACTAAAACCTCAGAATATAAATTAGGAAAAGCAGTCAATGAACTGAATATTCATGCTTTGTAACAGAATCAAAGAAACATTGGGTGGAAGAGACCTCTGGAGGTCTCAAGTCCAACCCCTCACTGAAAGCGTGACCATTGCCAACGTCATATGAGGTCAGCCATGGCTTTGTCCTCCTGCTGCACTGCTGTCCTAGAGAAATATATTTCCAAATATCTCACCAGAACCTCGCAATTTGTGCTGTTTTCAACTAGCACCCTTTGCTATGTTTTTTGTCACTACTGAGAAGACACCATCTCGGTCATCTTAGTAACTACGTATTAAGTAGCTGCAAGCTGCTATTAGATACCCCTTAGCTTCTTACTCAGTATAAAACAAGCCCAGCTCCTTTGGCTGCCTCTTGCAAGCCAGGTACTCTGGGCCCTGGGCCATCATGGTAGTCCTCTACAGTTCCTCCACACCCCTCCTGAGCAGGGATGGCATGAACATAACTAGACTCACTATTCCAGGTACAGCCTCATCAGCATAAAGTAGAGGAGGGTAACAACTCAGCTTCGGCTGGAACATGAACAGAACATGGCTGTATCTTCTGGGAATAAAAAAATTAATTGTCCTTTACCCGGCTCTTCAGAGAGCATGGTTTGGAATAATCCTTCCACAACGGGAACTGGCATTTAGGAAGAGCAGATTTATCCCATATATGCAGGCAAACTCAGATCCAAAAGCCAGAATTTGCTCTTACACTATACACTTTGATAGTAAGGCTCAATAAATGCAAGCAAACATGATTTTTAATGGCTTTTAACTTATGACACTGTGTAGCATGAGAAGAAACACTTGCTTTTTACAGATCCTTATCTCACTGATTTCACTTGGAGGAAACAGAAAGAGGTTAAAAAATTAGCAGCTTTCCTTGTAGGGTTGGAGAAAGTAGTGGAGAGGATTTTGTATGCACTTGTGGAGTGCAGCCATGCATGCCTAAGTGATGTAGGCAGCTACCAGGATCTGACACACCAGTCTAAAAGGCTTCACACAGTCATGTATTTGTAAGTCTCATGATGTGCAAAAAAATTTAAGAATAAGTGTTCAGGGCACTGAATTTACAGAAATGAGCCTCCCTTATGCCAGAAATTCCTAAGGAGTATTTAGGATTCCTAAATATTTGCCAAGGACAAGGAGGTCTCCAAATGATGGATGCTTTGAAATTTAAAATAAACATCCTATCACGATATATTTAGAGTGTATCTGTAGAATGACAGGATTCTTGTGGTTAAAGCAGCAACTGGGGACTTGTGTTCAATTCTTGGACTTGCCACAAATTCCCTCCGAGAGCCTGGATGCTACCCTTCCTGGAGCTCTGCTCCCCAACCACAGAGAATCACTTTCACCTCCCATTGCATTTGTAACTGAAAGCAACTGACAGCCAACTTTTCCACACTATGATTAAAAAAGGCCTGGCAGCCATAGCAAGAGCTGTCAGGCAACCAGAGGGCTTTCCTCTAGCTTGTGCTGCCCCCACCAACCTTTTCCCTACCCTACATTTCCCCATGTGGGACGGAGAGTACTTCCTGGGGATAGTGCCAAAGGAGCTGCTACAGTAATGGGTGGAGGTGGTATTTTGGGTCTAGAAAGAGGCTCACAGTTATTATGAGCTAACGAGACCAGACACAAAGCTGTTCTAAATGTAGGATGGTTACACAGCTATGCAACCTGACCACACACAGTGGGAACATCTGCCACACTGAGCAGCCTCAATCAGAGATGAGAGAGGAAGAAAGGCTAAGACCTTGCTTGTCTTCCAGTAACTCTGTGCCAGAATAAGTCTGCTCCTTCAGCAGGACTGGACCTACCCAGCCACAACACCTTGCTGCTTTAAATAAACTGCTTCTGGGCTGGATTTAGTCAACCACAACTTGTAGGCACCAGTGTCAAGTGTACAAAGACTCCACATCTGGACTACATGCCAGGCCGGTTTTCCTCCTTCTCTTTTCCTCTTTCTTCCCTTCCAGCTCAGTTCCTCTCTATTTCTTTCCATTTATCTCTCCTCAACTTCTAAGTCAAATTTTCTACCTCTCCAAGAAATGGCATCTTCCCATGACAGCTCTATCATATTGCTCACTTTGCTTGCTAATTTCATTTCTCTTCATTAACTTACTTCTATCTTCTCCTTCAAAATATAACTTTACTGGCTCACAACCTTCTCATAAAGCCTCACAAATAGGGTATGCCAGTGTGGAAAAAAAAAATCAAACAACAAAACAACCAAAACCAACTAACCAAAACAAAACGAAAAAAACAAAAACAAAACCCAAACCAGAAATGTTTTACTTTTAAAAACCTTCAAATTCTATCCTGAGGCTTTTACCTTATTTCACATTTTTAAAAAGGAAAACCTGATTCATCAACATTAGGGAAAATAGCAGCAATTTCAGGTAACAAACCTGTAAATCTTGAAGTGGGTATTATGAATAAGCATATCAGTAATTACAAAATCAAATGCTGCAAGTCTTCCTTGTGTGGTCAATGGGATTTGGTTCAAATCTAACAAGGAATCAAGGAGGAAAAAAGTGTGTTTGAAATGATGCACTTGTGCATAACACTGATGGGAATTATTAGGAAAAGCTGCCCAGTTCTAGCTTCCAAACTTCAAGAAGAGTGTGGAAACCCTCCAAAATGCCCATGAATATGCTGTATGGTTAACCCTATTATTAACAGATAAGTTCTGGATTTCAAAGACATGGGGAACTTTCCAAACGATGACCAGCTTTGGGAAGCTAGTGGTGGAGGGAGTAGAGAGCTTTCAACCTCTCCCCAAGCCCCAGGGCTCCCTCCAGCACTGCTGCAACCCTGGTCATTTCACTAGAGACAAATTCTTATAACTGACAAAAGGGGGTTTATCAAATACTCAAAGTTAGCACAGAGTCATTGGCTGCAGCCAGGTCCTAAGCAGATTTCAGGGTGTTTCAATCAGGCCCTGGAAGAAAAGCAGTGCTTTAAATTAAATCCACTCCCAAGGAAGCTTACATTGCACACATTTTTTTGGACAACAACTCGTTTCTCAGTGAAGTGGATGAGATTTTTGCACTAGCTTTAGTAGCACAGGATAACACGTAATGTTCGCATTTATATACATACACACACACACGTTCCACTACTTGCATGAGAACCTTCATTGAATCCATCATGGGTTATGGAGATGGTTACAATTAAGCAATGCAGGGTATAAGTGTTTATAGGATTAGATCTAGAATTTTGAAGCACATAAAAAGCAAGTTCTGTCTAGAGCCACTAAGTGAAAAATAAAGAGCCAAATGCAGGAATAATACCAGCAATCTAACCCTGTATTGCTTGCAAGTACAAGCCACAAGATTCAAATTTGAGGGGCAAAAATTACAGAACAAAGTTTAAGAACTCAGGAGTCGCAGGAGGACGACTAAGAAATGTTTGTAGTGGCTGCAAATCCTTGAATGTTTCAGGTTCATGGTGCACATTTCTGAAAACAAAAACTCAATAGTTCCCCATAGCTCTCAATGCAAGCGGTGCCTGATGTTTGCTTCACCGTTCAGTGAGTCTGAGAATGACAGGAAGAATGTTGACATTTTGTGCCACACGTACGGGAAGAAACAGATCATCTCTCTCTGAAAGGTGCTTTATTTTATGTGAGAAAAGACAAAACTCCGAGCTCCACATCAAATAAATCATACAATAAGAACATTATTTTTAAAGGGAATGAGTATTTTGCATATTAATATTAAATGACAGCTGAGCAGCAAATATAGAAATTATAATATTCAGTATCTCGCACAGAGCTGACAGAGTAGAGGAGTTCTGGTAACCAAGCTGTCTTAAATCTACAGTCTCTAAAAAAGAGAAAAGCTTCATCAAAATTTAATATTCATGCTATAGGGACTCTTTCATTGTTATGAAAACTGATTAGGGCCAATCACAAAATGCTGGGGGCTTCATTTACTCCCCTTCCCCACCAGAAAAGGAAGGGGGGAGCGGAAATCAACCCAATGAAAAAAAACCAACCAACCCAACCCTGGCAAACATTTTCCTGGCAACATTTCAGGGGAGCTACTATTTTGCATTTGCTAAGGATGCAGTCCTCACCAGCCAACACACAGACCCTTAGAAGGAAGCGGAAGGGACATTAGTAATTCAAATATGGGGCAAAAGACACAGAATAAGACTAAAACATGCACAAGCATTTGCAATGGCATATAATCTAGTAGGAAAGGGGGAAGAAAGGGTTGATAATTGTTTTGTAAAGATGTGGACAAAGCTTTTTCTTTAAGAAGTCACAGAGCTAAAATAACCATATTGTTAAGCAGTGACTCATGGGAACAAAGACAACAATGCTATCTAGGATCGTTATACTGGTGCCTTTTAATCATAATGTTGGTACAGTTTCCCCTCGCTCTGACCTAGTTTAACTAGTTTATAAAGCTTAATAGGCAATGCTGCTTACAGCACTGTTTGGAGGACCTGAGTCTATACAACAAGTTCTTTTGTGAATGAAAATTACTGATTCATGGCCCGTTACACTTCATGAATCCAGAGAAACAACAGTGAAGTTAACTCACTGAAGTTTCACACAACTGAATCTGAATTTGTCCTCCTGCACTTTCAAAACACTCCTGTTGGCAATGTGAGCCAGCATCTCCAGCACAGCGTGTCCTAGCACAGCCACCCTGAGCACAGCGCTCGCAGCAGCAGCAGTGCACAACCTACCTACAAGTGAAATACCGGTAAAAACTCTGAATTTAAAACCCTCTAAGTGGAATAGGAAGTATTTTTTTGTTGTTGTTCTCACAAAAGATAGTCCTGAGAACAATGCTGTCACAAAAGTTTTTTTGTAAAAAATTTTTTTGGTGTTTAAACTGACAGGTTTGAAAGCCAGAATTTTCAGTCTTGGGGTTTTCAATGAAAAACCAAAAAAAAAAAAAAAGTTTCCAGGAATGGCCATTTCCAGCAGAAACACCCTTTTGGCAAGAAATGATATCTTTTTTCATTTTCTTATTGAAAAACATTGATCCGTTCCAGTGATTGATGTCAACTATAGGACACAGCTCTCTTTTCCATGGGATAAATGATGTATTTGCTTTTCGTGTTAACTAGATGAATGCCTGCTATCATCTGCAAGTTTACAGTCTACCAGAATATAGAACCCGCTTTTCTGAACTTCTGTCTCTGAAGTCACATATGTTACTTACAGATACGGTCTGAACTTGTGCTCAGCATAATTAAGTTGCTCGGTGTATTCCTGTGAGCTACACCGGTCATCGCTCTTGATTTGCAGGGTGAATTTTCCTCCTGCTGGAAGCCCAGGCGAATCTATCTGAATCATTAAGGGGCTTGGCTCAGATGCAGCCCTAACGGTCCCACAAGGGAGATCCTGCCCCTCCTCTGCTTCCTAGGCTGGATTGGCTCCACAGTCCCACAGAGATCAGCATAAAGGACAGGGATGAAAATGAACCATAAAAAGAACTCATGAGGTCAAGTAAGTGCGTGTATTTACTATATCCAAGCCCCAGTGCTGTAGCAGGGAGCACTAAGCCCTTACTCCAGTGACTGGGGTGGGAGAGGCAGCACCTAACATCTGTATGCTCACTTAGAAAAATAAAACAATCTTTCCAGAATTACTGACCAACAAACCTATTTCACTAGATTGCACACAACCAAGTGGGGTTTTTTTTCCCTCTCCTCTATATTGCTGGCTCCTGAGAGGTATTCTCAGTTACACAGAGAAAACAGACTGCTTGATTTCTCCATGTGTCTCAGTCCCATGCTACTACATGGAAAAATGTCCCTGCTGGGATTTTCAGAGGTAGTGACTTAATCCTTCTCCCTCTAAAACCACTGGTAAAAAAACACTCGTGGATCTGCATGTGGAAGAAAAGAAGGCAGTGCTAGAGATTGTCAAAACCCCTTACTGCTGACACACTTGTGCTTGAGCTGACCTTGTTAGAGAAAACTGCTCTTCAGAATAACAGAGAGATTCTGTTTTCTCCAACTGAATGAAAATTAAACCACAGCAAAAATTCTTTGTGAAGAGGGCTTTCTTGAGGAAAATGAAGGGAAAGGATTTTTAGGTAGCATATTGGGAAAAAAAACATAAACCAGAGTAGACCACCAGGCAGCTTGGACGAGTGAAAGTTTACTTTGTAAAACCAAACTTTGCAACTTTCAGTTTGTTAACATGAGAGTATCCTCTAATTTTATCTCCAGCTACCACCTTCTCCGAGTTGCAATTGCCAAAAAAGGTCAAAATATCTTAACGTTACATTCCACCGAGTCACTAAATGGAACAGAAGTCATATTATTGTAATTCATAATTCAGAACTCAAATTTCATAAGACAACATCAGAAATGTCATTTTAACCACACTAATTCCTTCACAGTTAACATGAGTGGGTGTTGGTGCAATTCAAGCTGAAAAAAGCCATCTAATTTCAGCAAGTATACCACAAGCCAACTTGGCAACCCTCCACGGGGATCAGACAAACGTCTGCTCTGTTGAAGCTGAAGGCACAGTGATAATTATCATAGCTGATACTGCATCAGTGGTAATGACAGTGTGGTTTGTAAATACGAACCAAACTAGGATTCTCTCGTTCACAAACAGGGATTTGGTATTGCTGTGGGAACCCGCCATAAACCTTATGGCTCTGAATGTGGCCCTTGATCCAAACTAGGGCATGTTTCTCTAGGACTGAAAAGTCATTCAATAGCTGCAGTGCACGTTTGATTATCACACTTTTTGGGTGGGTGTTGGTAGAAGCTGGGCAGTCACATTACGTGACAGTTCTATGACAATCACACCTACTGCGAGGGAGAAGCAGCTGGCACCACCCCTGCTACTGAAACGGGTGACGCGGTGACCATTTTTCATTTTGCTAAGGACCTTGATATTGGGATCAGGCATCTCACCAGGAGGGAGTCGGGTCTTTCCAGAATAACTCAGCATGATCAGCTAAAGTTTCCTCAGTCATTCAGCCAGTGAGAAAAACCTTCAGGAATCCTCTCACATTAAGAAAACAAGGAAACAGAAGAAGGATGCTCTCTCATTATCTTAATTAGACGGCAGAAGATATGGAAATGGCTGAAATAAGTATGTATTATCCAGCTCAAAACTGTAACAACATGGCAAACTATTCTACATGCCTCAACTTTGATTCTTGCCCTTCAGTGACAACCGGGATCAGCAGTTCCCAGCAGAGAACAGCACTTCTGCAAAGGGTTTTAGCTCTCAGAGCCTTTTGGTCACACCACAAAACACCAGTTGCGTGCAGAAAACGAGCTGGCTCTGAAGGACCCACAGGTAACCAAGCAGCCCTTCAAACCAATGAGAGGATTGGGCACACCCTCACCAACAAGCCAATGGATAACAAATAGCTTCAATTTTGTGGGACTTGAGCATAAAATTGAGGGTTTTCCCCAGAGTCAGTTCAGATCTACTTACACACGGTGCCTTGCTTTAACTGCACAATGAGAATGCTATTCTACTACTATATTAATTAATATTTATAAAGCACTTAGAGATTCTTTGTGAAAGGTGAGCCTGGCATTTAAGACAACAATTGTTACAAAATTTCCCTTCCAGTTACTAAACAATATCCAGCCATTAGGAAAGATTCCCTATATATAGATGTTGGCTTGAATAAAAATGGTTTTGAAAACGTAAGCTCTCTACTGGAAAAAAACAAGATCCATGGAATATTTTCAATCACTTCAAAATATTGTAATGTGGAAATGCAATAGCTATTTCCTATGTTTAATCTTCCCTTTCCCTGTTTCATGCTATCTCTCTAAAATGCTAACAACCATGTAAAACCATGTGTTTTCACTTTCCCTCCATCTCTGAAGGTCACCAGCAGACCATCTTTCTCCATTACAGAAGTCTTGAGCTCTTTCGCTCACCAAAAGGCTTAGGTAGGGTTAGAGGAGAGCCAAACAAAACCTGACTTTTCCTCCACTGTTGTTTTTTTCATCCGCTGGCCTTGCCAGTGCAGGATTCCTCTTATCTCATCCCACACTCCTCTCCACTTGGTGCAGAAGCAGGAATACCTGAAGAACAGCTGACTTACTCTAGAGACTCGATTTGGAGGTTTCTGCTCCATCCTCCCTCAGTTCACAGAATCGCAGAATGTCAGGGATTGGAAGGGACCTCGAAAACTCATCTAGTCCAATCCCCCCATTGCTGGAGCAGGATCACCTAGACCAAGTCCCACAGGAACTCATCCAGGTGGGTTTGAAACGTCTCCAGAGAAGGAGACTCCACAACCCCCCTGGGCAGCCTGGGCCAGGCTCTGGCACCCTCACTGCAAAGAAATTCCTCCTAATATTCAAGTGAAACCTCCTGTGATCTAGTTCACACACATTACCCCTTGTCCTGTCACTGGGTGCCATTGAGAAGAGCCTGGCTCCATCCTCCTGACATTCACCCTTTACGTATTTATAACCATTAACGAGGTCCCTCCTCAGCCTCCTCTTCTCCAAGCTAAAGAGACCCAGCTCCCTCAGCCTTTCCTCATAAGGGAGATGTTAGAGAACACTGGGGGAATAGACAGTGATCTCCTGATCACAAGCACTTTATTAACCTACACAAGTATACAGCTGCAACTGAATTGTCGGATGGTGGTCAGCATCCACAATAAGAAAACCAGCAAAATATTAGAAATCTTTATTGCTAGTCCTTAGAAGAAACAAAATTAAACAGAACTGATTTGTGTATCTGGGGGCATATGAAAAACAACTGGATTTTCAAGTAAGAGATGGATTTTACATTTATGTCAGACTGTACGAAGCTAATAATCTTTATTATTTTATTATAATTATAAGTTCAGGTCTCTCAGAAGTATTATATCCTGAACTCCGGAGTCTCCTCTTTGATGACAGTTTTACTACTTTAGTTCATTAGTTGTCTGGCAAGTCAGTTTTCTAAAGATGAAGCAAAAGTGAGAGGAATTTGCTGGAAGAAAAACTCCGAACTAGACTGGGTGGTATGCGCTATTCTGTCATTGCTAATGGAGCTGAGCTCGATTACTTATGACAAAACCCTCTGGTATGTCAAATGCTCAGTTTACCGCTGTATCATTTTTAGCAATAAAACTGAAGGTGGACCTGCTATGCACCCCACCTCACACCGATTGCCAACACCCACAGGGTTCATGCAGGCTCCAAGATCAGCCCACAACTCCTAAACAAAGCAGTTCTCTCACCCCCTCCCCAGTTCATCTCTCGAGCGGTCTGCACTCAGGCTTGCACCACATAAAAATTGCTTTAAATTCAAGGCAAATTAACCCACAGATTTCTGTGCTAGCATAGTTAAACTGCTTTGGGTACTGCAGGTAACCTTATCAGCACACTGGTAAGTGCCAGAGCTCTGTCTCCTTTTCTCTACTCTCACAAGAATAGGTAAGACAGCAGATGTATTTTTAAGGCCCACACACACACTTCTCCCTTACAACCATTACTCCACATTGAAATGCAATCTTGCTTTCATTAGGAAAGAGATAACTTCTAAGTGAAGTTGCTATATCTGAAATGAAAACGTATGGATCATATGGCAGCCTCATTTCATTTCATTCACATCGCACTGTGGAGCCTACCTTCTCCTCCTCCATCAAATGTAAAACAGAGTTGTTGTTTGTGTATAGCACACACATTAGCACAGATAAACTGCTCACCAAGTGTACTGATTAATGATTGAATAGTGCAGTTGTTGCAAAAATAAGTCATGCAGTGAAGAGAGATCTGAAGATTATATCTAACACCAGGGGATGGCTTATTAATCTTACTTCTTGAAGAATTCGTGAGTAAATCATTCTCCTTTATTAATGATATTTCACTTTGCTCTGTGAGACATCTTTTATATATCCAGAAGGGCAATTATCTGTTTAGGCCAGGAAACAATATTAGTTACAGACGGTGCTTGAATGTTTGATCTAAGTCACTTACATAAAAGATGGAAAAAAAGAGGGAAGCACACTCCAAAGACCTACCCCAAACAGGGCGGCATTTACAGGCAGATTGTTTCAGTTCCCCTCTAGGAATGGCAAATTATGTATGTTTTCAAGTATCAATTAATGCATACTCAAACGGTGATATAACAACTCAAGGAAAATTACATTACTTTTATGACTTCTGCGTCTGAAGGAGTTCTATTATATGTGGTGGTTAAACATGCCTGAAATGGTTAACATAAAGGTCTTTCACAGGAAGATCTTAAATTCTTGATCACAATGAGATATTGAAGACAGCAAGTAGAGTTTATAATTAAAAAAAAAAATTAAAAATCATCTTTTTCTAGGTTCAAAACTCTTTTTCTCCTAGCTGTCCATCTTTTGCTATCCACCAAAGCATTGGAGGATTTAAGGAGAGAACACAGACATCTGTTTAATACTATTATTCTAAGAACTATAAAAAAAAAATACATAGAGCTAAATACAAATCTAGAAATCACCTAGTTTTAAAGACCTTGAATATGGAAATTATAAACTTAAATTACTATGGAAATTGTATTGGATAATACAGGTTGATCACAGAAGTGACTTGCAAATTCACAAAGCTTTGACAAGTATCTTACCACATATTTTAAAATATTCCTAAACTGAGTCAGAGTTATCCTTTAGATTAATAGAGCAATTAAAGTGCAGCAGTTTATTGTACAAGTAATTCATTAATGAAAGGCAGCACAATACAGCGAATAGAAACATGAGGAGACCCAGAAAAGAAAGGAAATTTCTACACTATTTTTCAAGTATGGATTAAAGCTAAGAAATGCTGTCCGCTAAAGAGATGCACTGGCATACGTGGGCATTTCCCAAAGATGTTGCAGTCTCCCTGAGCTGGTATTTGATACAAGGACACCTGGCTGGCCAAGCGTTTGTGTGGAGGTTTGCACTCTCACTAAATGCCTCTGTGTGTAATTGGTGCACATGGATGAGTTGAATTAGAGCTGCTTAACTGGGTGTCATAGGTGTTTTGCCGCCACTAGAGACTCCTTTCCAGCTCAAAGATGTAAACCGACATTTACAGCATCTGCCTTGTAAAGAAATCACAGGTGAACTTGTACAAAGAGATCAGTTTGGGGATTGCAAATATGAAAATGCCTCCAGACTGTGTTCAATATCTGTTCAGTAAACTTTTTTAATTAAAAAAATTTTAATTTATCATAACCTTAAATTCTGGTAGAAAAGGCTAGTCTGAAATGGTCCCTATATTGAGAGGAGGAAAAAAAGTATTCAGAAGTGTAATGGTCCCATTTGCAGAGCGCACCAGCTCTGGTAATGTGGCACCTTTCTGACAGTAACAGTCTGCCTGACAGCAAGAGCCCATTTTTATCATTAAAAAAAGCTTTTGCCTGGAATCTGAAGTTGTTTTAAATTTTCAGTTTTAAGTTGCTTGTTGAAACAAGAGAAGTCCTAAAAGAAACAGAGTCAATCTAATAAAAGTGCTCGAGGATTTTCACTTGCACACATTCTAGAGATGTCTAGTTTTCATTTGGTTGGTGCTTTTCCTTTGACTGAAGAAAACAGTGAGTGTCCCAGTCATGCTTCAAAGCCAAAAACATGCAGGTGAAAATATGAGTGCACTTCGTATCAGATCCTGGACCTGACTGTAGTGCGTTTTTCAGAACCCATACATGTCATTTGTGATTAGAGCCCTTTGACCAAAGTAATGTAAGAACTCTCTCTATATACCCAGGGCATATCAAGATTATATTTCACTGGTTCATTTCAAAGCTGAATTCTGTGTTACATGAGAATGACTACGCTTCTGACACACAAGCCATACCT
>WEIS01080105.1:0-13296 GCA_013389965.1 Todus mexicanus
TTTTCTACAGTCACCATCACTGTAGCCTGTGCCATTGTTAAAAGCAGCCTTAACTGAGAGAGGTAGAAGATGGATATTTTGTGCAGAGGTAGAGATCTGTATGATAGAAAAATATATTAATCTTAACAAGCATGTAAAAGCTTGATGTTAGTCATACAATGGTTTTTTCCTTTTCTTTTTCACTGTAGTACTGTGTGACAGGTGGCATAAAACAGAGCACCTCAGCTCCTAAAAAATTAATCCAGTTATGAACCTCTGGAAGCACAGAATGCTGAAAAATAGAGACTGAACACAGAGTTTTCAAATATGGGGAAGGGAGGTAGGGTAAGAAAAATCTTGTAAGTCTGCTTCATTTGGTTGCAGGTGCGCCACCTTATAATTCAGGCAAAATTTCAACTGCCATGGGAGTATTTCAGAGTAATCTGTATTACTTCATCTTTAAAAGGCACTCTGTTGATTTCAAGGGAAGGTAGGAACTTCTGATGTTACAGTTCAGATATACATCTTACATGTTACACATAAATGAAGGTTAATTTAAGCTAGCGTAAATGTTGGAAATTCTCTGAGTGAAGATTCTGCATGCTCTTTTCCCTGACTGCTATCCCTGTGAAAGAGTATGCCAGCTATGGAGCAAATCTGTTTAGAGAAATCTCTTTCCATGTATTTATCTTAAGTGTGCAAGTAATACATTTTTAAAAAATGTTCCCATTCACATCCTGTCACAAATTTGAGTGAAATTAAAGGATATTTACTTGCTCACATTAAGGTTAATAAGTTGGAGACTTTTGTCAAAGATTCTAAGTTATCAAGAATAAGTAAAAGGGAGTATGACGAATGTATCAAAAGCCTCATGATCGTAACTAGCACCTTTAAAAGAGTGGATTCCTGCTAAATGGCACATATAGCATCAAAGATGTACAAAAGAACATGAAACAAAAAAGCCAGTTTTTCTTGCTCTCATTCTTCATGAAAAGTGGTCCTGATTTCTTACTTGCAGAACGTATAAGTAAGGTCTAGTTCTGCAACCCACCAAAGAAAGATCAGTTCAGCATTTTTTAAGAACCTTGTATTTGATGTCTGGCAAAATGTGTACTTAAGCTAATATTCACCAGTGTGTGTACGCTAAGTCAAATCCTTAGTGTTACAAAACATGATAGAAATGGTAATTATTATTTCAGTAACGGAATAAAGAAATTACTCCAAAAATAGGAGACTGTGTGAAAAGTGATGGTTTAGTGCTTTTTATTATAAACTTTTCAATGTAAGTCTGCAAATTGCATCAGCCATCAAACAGAGAATTCAACAGAATCTATCTCATGAATAATAGCACTTTTAGATCAACTTATGAGACATTTATAAATTAGTTACATGCATAAATAAGTGTGGGATAAGACGCAAAACCAAGATGTGATTAGATATTCTATGCTGACCTGGACCAAGTGAATTTCCATCTACTTACAATTCTAGTAACCATTTTGTTCTGCTTTTAAAGCAAATGCAGCATAATTTCGCTAGAAGAAATACACTAGAGTTGAGCTGCATAAATATAGTTCAGAATGCGGCTCGTTAGATAGTAATGAAAAAAAGCGTGAAATTAATATGCCTCAAAAATATTACAAAATAACTTATGTTTGCAAACAGAAATAGGTACCACGAACCGTGCTGAACACAAGACTGCACAAACTTTTTTCATTCATTTCCTTTCCCTGAAACAGTTAATTTCTAATTATTTTATTAGCAATGCAAGAAACTAATAAAAAAGGAAGCTTGTCCTGCTTCACAGGCAAGGCCTTCACAATGTGCTTAGAGCCCCTTAGTTCTGCTGTTGTTTCTGCCTAAGAATCAATACCGCAGGCAGCAATTATGTGTTGTTGTTTTTTGGCTAAAATTCCCACACATCTGGGATAAACAGATATTCTATTCGAACTTCCTCTGTTAACTCCACCAGTTTCCATGGAATGACTCTCTATATGCTTGTTAAGTAAATGATTGTTATAAGACTATGGAGACATGGTCGATCAAATTAACCCCTTTTGTCCAGCTCCCAAAATGGTTCCCTTCATTTGCCTAAATTCAGCTGCTTTGGGGAATTTTTTCAAGCTTGAAGGACTCTCTGGATTCATCACATTAGCAAACTGTAAGCTGAGAAGAGGGTCTTTGGAGCAGCAGGACTTCTTTGGCCCCCAATTGTTTTGCTAATCAAGATTATTGCCACTATTGAGATGTGGAAAGATAGCCTAGCTGACAAAATTTGTCAGCTTCCCATGAAATAGTTCTGTCAGTTTAGTCAGGGTGCCGGCTAATATTAACATATAAATGAAGTCTCTCCCCCTCACCCCTTAATAGATGCAGAGAAAATATAAACACACACACAAAAAACCCCTCTGTGCTTAAATCAAACAAGCTTCTTTTCTCAGCTCTAGCCCATGTCCCTGGAAATCCTGTGAGTAGTGGAGCTAAAGGGAGGGGGGAGGGAAGTAGAATTTGCACAAAACTACTTTTAAGCCATAAAGCAGCAAAGCTCCACTCCCCTGCTGATAGCAACAGGAGATTGATTACGCCTGCAAAAGTACAAATGGTTGCCTGAATGCAAGTGGCAGACCTCCAAAGCAGTATGCTCTATGTGCTGGTTTTACATTTTATAGCGGAGGGCTTGGATACAAAGTGGAAAAGTGGAACAGGGGGTATGAAAGAGTTATCTTTGCCCAGAGGTCAAACCTATGAGAACCGCCCCTGCTCGTTTTGGAGTCTGACCACAGAGATAGCGGGGGGAGATCCGGCCTCAGCGCTGCAGTCCTGGCCTCCCCTCCCTGCACTCCGCACCCAGCACCTGCTTTTTGCCTTTCACTCTGTTTTCTCATAATCAGAATACATATTGTATTTTCCAGCTGACCTACAAGGTGACAGAATCTAATGCTCTTTCACCCACTTACACCAATTTCACATTACTTTGTCAAAGGCAAACGCTTTGCATCATTCTGGCGGCGACTCTTTCAAATCCCAGCTGTAGCAAATCATAAAAAAGTAATTCAGACTTACCCTCCTTTTAACTGTCGGTGGATCTACTGAAAGTTCTCTTAATCTTTTAGCCTGATTTAAATATAAATAAATTAATATCTCGTGATATTTGTAATCTGCAAGTCAGCAATATTGGCCTTTTGGTACTAAATTAGCTCTTGAATGGCAACTATGCAGCAGCTTTGTGTAGTTAGTGTACGCATCAGAGATGACTCTTCTAACGAGTTCAATAGGCTTTGCAAAGCATAGCTTTAAATAGAAGAAATCCTTCAATCATGATTTGTTCTTGCTTTATGAGAAACAATCAGATTATTCCTTTGTGCTGAACTGTGACAATACTCTAAAGCATGAATGAAAACTAGAATATATGTTCCCCCAGTGGATTACATCAGCCTTCTTGTTCATTAGGCTAACATGAAAAATAGATTTAATGTGTAAAATATCTGTCACTGAAGAGAATATTAATTACTTGGAAGCAGTTTGTGGGAATTTCAGAGATAATGAGTTAATGACAAAGCACAGTATTTGTTAAGTAGTTCAAAGCAGATCGTTTCCAAAGAGTTCTAGGGGAGTAGCTAAGCTCCCTACTTCTCAACTTTCAGAAGATGTCATACAGAGTTGATTTCAACCTCTTCAAAAATGTTGTGCAAAATACTGCATTAGTTGCCCAGAATGTGGAGCTAAAGAAGCATAATCCAAACAGTACCACTGTTAGCTACCATTCTGAGTTTAACGGTACAGGCACTGTTTGTGCTCCTACTTTTGATTGGAACTTTGCTTTTCGATGTTCTGAGAAACTTAATTAAAATGTGTCACACTTACTTTTACAACTGAGAAAAATAACGGAAAGCTCTAATATAAAGCATTGTTCGCAATAAGACAGAGTTAATAATCATAATAATATAAATTTTCTTATGGTTAAAGTCACAGTCTGCTTAAAAGTTCAGATCTTAGACTCTGTGAATTTGCCTTCTAGCTCAGTAAAGTTTCATTGCATCAAATCCTTCTCCCTCCTGTGCTCTGGCCCCTCTCCTGCAGGGTGTGAGATGGGGAAAGGCTGAGAGATACCTTACCCAATATGCAGAGTGTTGTTGTTTTTGTACAAATGAATGAGCAGTCTTTGTCCTGGGAAGTTTACAATCTGTAGCAGATTTTGGTTATCTGATACAGCATCTGTTCATCAAAACATAAATATTCTTAATTTTATGTTCATCCAGCTCTTGACCCTCTCACAGTCTGTCTTCTGTTATAAGCATCAAATCTAAACCTGCTTAGATACTTTTAAATAGCTAAAGGAGTAATATTGACAGTAAGAGGTTGGTCATCTTCTAAATAGCTTTCAGGTCAGTGTCATCCAGAACTTATGTAAAGTCTCCAGGCTTCAGCAAGATACACTTGAGCATGTGTATTAAAACCTCAATTTACACAGTGTGACATTTTCTAGCATTAGTTTCTGGTCACACTTTCTCATTTTGTATCTGCAGGACTTGCCAAGTATACAGTTCCACTAAGAAAAAGAAGTCCTGCTCAAAGAGCAGAGTGTGGACCTTTCCTGCGCTGCAGCAGTCGCCCAGCTTGCAAATGTGCCTTGGAAGGGGAGCTGAGTGGTGCTTATAATGGAGCCCTTCATACCTCTGAGAGAACAGCTGCCTTACACTTCAGTGCACACAAACAAAACACCTGCTTAAACCCAGAAAAACCAGTAAGCAATGAGACTGACTATACGTTGGATGTTGCTTAAACTTTCTCTTTTATCTTTTGGAAATATTTTAACACTTTGTTGCATTTGGGGCATTTTGAAAAATTCTGGGGTTTGTTCACAGAAAAAGGTTTTTTCTTCTCTTTTTGCAGAACATGAAAAACCACTGTCAGCATTTTGGTTTTCATCACTAGTAAAGATAAACCTCCATAAGTTCAGTTCGGACAAGCATCACGTGAGTTCGATTACCCAGCTTTTAGGCCTACTTCAAACTGTACAGCACTGAGTGCCAACAGTCTTTCATTCTTACCTGTCCGCTTCCAAAAGGTTGGACAAATACTGAATATTGCCTAATTTGGTATTTTTCTCTTATACGTTGTGGATACATAGGTGTATTTCTTGCACAGAGTAACTGTAGAGTTTCATCCATGAAGGGGTTTTTAGAGTAACTTCAAGCGTGTAGCAAGGATCTTTGTAAGGAAACTGGCATTTTGACATTCTAACTTGAAGCTAGACTTTTCAGCATATCAGGTTGGGAGAATGAAATGGCTCTTCAGGAATGGCAGAGAAATAAGTAACCCCACTGAAAAATAGTATATCATGCTGATTAAAAGATGATTAACTTCCATCTCAAGATCACCACTAACATATTGTAGCTCCCTCCTCACTTCTGAGGTCTGCTTCACACAGGCTGATCCTTGTTTCTGATAGTTTTCCATAATTTTCATCTCTATTGCCTGTCAGTGGAGAGAAGCCGTTCACACTGGTCAGATTCTGTAGCTCATGTCAATGGCTGTTGTCATACGGTAGTTGTTACCAGCTGGTCTTTGTGATACAAATTTATCATCTCCACCAGTTCATAATGAGGCTGACTGATACCATAAAGCCCTATCCTGCCACCAACAATAATTGTCATTCTATTTGGAAGTCGCAGAAGAGAGATTAAGGACTTAATGTTTAAATTTTAAATGAAATATTCTCTCACCATTATGGGTGGTCTCCTTCCCTAGCATTGGTAGAACAGTATAGTAACACTACCCAATGGTTGTGCCAGAACTAGGCAAAAAAGAAAAAAAAAAGCCTTCAGTGCTTTCAACCTATTAATGTTCTAAGTTGAATATGCACATAGCGTGTACATGAAGCAAAACAAGTTTGAACTTCCTTTTTTATTTTTAGTCTTGCCCTGAATTTTATTGGACTGACTAACTCTAAATAATAAGCATAACTATTTTATTTAACCAAGGGAAATGAGTGGGAACAAGCTCGGCCTGACAATGGCTCTCTGCTGGAACCCAGAGAAGCAAATGCAAGCAATGCAGTAAGGAAGATCAAACTTGTTACACTGCTGATATTCTAAGAGTTTGAACTCAGACTCCCTGCTGGCCTCAATTTTACAATGATAATCATTTCCTAAAATGTCTTCATTTTGTAAATGAAGCTGTACCTCCCTCTGAAGCAGGGGTTTGCAAAGATTAAATCATTTACATTTCAAAGTGTTCAGTTTTTGCCAGTGTGAGAAATACTCAAGCAGGAAAATGAGTGCTCCTTTTAATTTTTGAAAGCTGAGGGAGCATTCATAGTGAAAATAATCACAGCCTATTACAGCAGCCTTGCTTGCCTATTCCCACTTCAAAAGGATGAGCCTATCTTTTCCCCGCCCAGCAGTGAATGACCACTTAAATGAGTGATGGCTTATTAATACTATGACTCAGCCACTTTTCGATAAAGAGAACAATAAGGGGTCAAAGCTTGAGCATCCCTTACAGGAATTAATGAGAACATGTTGCTGGTAATTTGGTCTTTTGGAGATTACATTTAAATTAAAAGGTTCTTGTGTCAGGCTTAATGGTGTGACCAATGTCGCTACTATTTGAAATCCAGAACCCGTATTTTTGTCCTTCCCACCTGTATCATTTCATTGACTTTATTTAAGTTGCCTTCAGGGATGGACACCATTTAAATTTTAAAAAAAAATAAATACTGGAGAATCTGACAAAACAGAATTTTAAGGAAGTTCTCAAAAAATTACACTTAAAAATTACACATATTTAGGGTCTCTGAAAAGAAACACCTGGACATAGTGTTGTTTTCAGAAGCAGGATTATGACCAAAACAATGAAATGCATGTATTTTGACTATGTTACGTTAACATTTCTGCATAAGACCTGAAACAAATTAATTTTTGAAGAACACTTTCTCTGAAGTTGTGTCTTATTCCCTTTTGAAGAACAGTTTAACCAGGCAGAGGTGACCATGTTTGTGCAAGTACACGGGCCTTTTCTACGGTTCCCCATTCTTCTTTCCATTAGTGACTTAGCTCCTGGGATGTCTGCTTTTATTATTAACTTCTATTTTCACATCTTATTATTGATGTTGAAATTGTTCTTGACACTTTGAAACAAAGGCACAAAATACAATGATGAGATCAAGATTAGTTAAAGGAGTTAACATGGCTTATATTGTTGTGTATGTTATTAATTACAGCAGGGAAATCCTGCCTACAGCTTTTCTTTTATCTTTTTCTTGTAGTTACGAAAGTAGTGCATGTAATAACTTCCCCTATCTGAAGCCAATACAACGATGAACTAGATAGAATTATAAATACAAAACTGTGTTCCTTGTGCTATTTAAATTTTTTCTTATACAAACATGTATTTCATTTTCAAGGCACTTAAAGACGTGGATCAACTGTTATAAGCATTTCAGACATAATTCCAAGGCAGAGTATAGATAGTTCAGTTCAGCTGTTTTCTCATTCAATAGTGGTGATAAAAATGCAGATTAAAAAAAATAAATCTAGATTATGATAAGAATAGGTAAATTATAAATCTATGAATTTTTTCATGGTCTTGGTACATTATTTCTGATGTATCTAGAAGTCATATAATAATTTTCCTTTGTTTTAGTTATCCTCTGTCAAGATGATGTTGTTAAATGTGCTGGAGAACTGTAAATATTAAAAGATCTAAAACCAATACAGTGCTGTAAGAAAAGGAAATACAGTTGTGTTGAGATTAACTGAAAAACTTATAAATGTGAATGGAAATATTTTTGTACAACACTAAATCATAGATAAAATTCTTTATTCTGGCCAAGAAGATTTAGATTTGCACTAGTAAACAGAAGAATAAATTCCAATGCAAGTACGCAAAACGCTGAATAATGTCCTAGTGAACCCTCCTTATTAGGCGTCAGTTTAACATTTGTGTGATTCTGATAAAATGACATTTTGAGAAATAGTGTTCTCAAATCAGGAATTAAGAAGGTGCAGAAAGCTAAGTCCATATGGTAGTATCATGATGGCAAGTGACATTGAATTGTTTAACTGCTTCCCTTGTCTGTAAAGATACACGAAAATGTATTGGAAAATGTGTACTGCAAATGATCTCTTTCATGGCTTGGTCCTTCATTTGTCACTAGAACCAAGTTTCTGGGTAGCTGAGATTGTTTCTTGTCCTCTGTTCGCCAAACCGACAAAACCTCTCGATTTTATGATCAGTCTTTTCTGGCATCTCTGGGATCTTCAGAATATACTAGCTGAGTGCTTACAGGAACTACATAACTCACTTCTCACAGGAGCTCTAAGCCTTACATATTCTTAAGGAATTAGAAGCCACCCAGATCCTTTATTATGACCCTTGCTTGGGGCCCAGTGATAGTTTTTGTCCTTTGTTTAGTCAGTTAAGCGTTGATTACTTTGTCACTACTCATGATGCAATAGACTTGTACATATCGCTCTTGCCAGAGGCAGTGAAATCCTGTACAGTTCTGAAACATGAAATACGACTGCTCCATAATCAGGAGAGTATTTAACGACTTGGAGTCTTAAATGGCCTCTCTTTGCTATGCAATAGCTTTTAAAAGGAAACCGATCTAGGGCAATGAGGAAGAGAGGTAAAAAGAGGGGATGACTGGGGAGCCCAGTTTAGCCGATGCTAAGGAGAAGGGCTGGCAGCCCCCAGTGCTGGGCACTGGGAAACTGGAGCTGCCTGGAACTGCTGCCAGCCAAAGCCTCCCTAGTGGGTGGCTGGCTTGATGCAGGGCACTCTTGTTTTGTGACTAGTGACTGACTTACTGTTACTGAGAAAAGTGGAAATAAGCCAAGTAAAAACCCTTTTTGTCCTTTACTCCCAATAGGGGACTTGGTAGTGGTTTGTCATGTGCCTTGGCGTAATCCAGGCAAAGTCCCCATATGCAATTAAAATAGATTTTCCAACTGTATGTGTTTCTTAGGAAGTGTACTCCAAGTTACACGTACTGCTCATTCTTTTATTTAATGTTGTGGTCTGATTTCAAAGCTAAATTTTCTTAGGGGTTGTTTTGGTCTTTTAATCAATACTCATTTGTCAATATCAGCACCCCTTTAAATAATTCCAGTAGTGTATACATTACATAAAGGAGATAAAATTTATAAATAGTAATGTCTATAAGTAGCCATCTCTCCTTAATGTGAATTCCAATATATTTCATAATCAGAAATCTCCAATGTATAGGTTTACCATTTAATAAAAGGATTAGCAGCAAAGACTTAAATCTCACAGATAAATTATATCCCTTTTGAACTGCCCTCAGAGCAGTCTATCATTATTATCTTTATGTCATTGTAGCCTTAGTTAAGGCTTTTATTTGTAATGTAAAAAATAATATTATTATTATCATCATTCAATTTTACCGTACTTGAATGTAGGAGACCTAATGATAATAGAAAATCAATCTTAGTTGTTTATGTGTAGCTATTGTTTGAATATTCTGTAAGAAGACTGTAGTGGAATACCTTGTCCCAAAGATTATGGCTTTTAGATGATCGTGACAGATACGTGGCCCACAGAATCTCGCAGTTATTCATGCTGCGTAGTAGCTCTCCAGTAGAGTATTTTCTGCTAAATTCAATGGAACATTCCAGGAAGCAAGGGACTGTGCAGCACACTTCAGCAGATAATTCGCTTTAGCTACCTTTTCTCATGACAAATCTATGATTTGTAAAGCAATATTAAGAATCATTTGAGAAAAATCTCTTTCACCAGAAAATATCATCTCGTTAAAAACAAAGGTTCATGCAATCCTCTTAGCTTCCTTACAAATAAATCTTTCCTGAAAAAAAAAAAAAAAAAAAAAAAAAAATTGTATTGGGAANTCTTTCCAAAAAAAAAAAAAAAAAAAAAAAGGTAATTGTATCCAGATTACAGTGATTGGGCTGAGTAAGAGAGCTGCCTCTGCACGAGAATACAAAATGTTAGGATTATCCCCTCCTATGTGAAAGCATGTTTTGAATCTCTGTTCCAGTAATACAATAATTCTACATTATCTCTACATAACTGTAGAAATTACAAATTTAAAACTTAATAGGATAAATTGAGAGAATTGATACAGAAGGTGTCTAGGAAGTGGCTGGAATATTCACTATTCATCTGCAAGCACATCTGTATGCCTGATTAGCCTGGATTAATGCCTACTTTTTCATTCAAACCTTAAACTTTTCCCATTTCTTCTCATGCAGGTATAAAGGCAGAACTGGTTGGATGGGAGTCTCGAAAGACGTGAAGTAGGTGGTGTTCTATTCTCCTTTTGAGGAGTATCCTAACTGTAAGTATCTCCAAGAGTTATTTTTTCTTGTCATTTTAATAGATCAAGTAGCCTTATCTTCCTGTGTAATATCATTACTATGCACCTATGAGACAAGAGGTATTGTTTTTTCTTAGAGATGAACACTCTGGATCTAACCCAGATTACTTAACACAACACTCTCATTAACGGAAATGCTACTGGTGATACTTAAAGTCAAGTTTGTACATATTTTCATTAATGTAGCTCTCAAAATGCTTTATGTTTACTCATGATCTGTTCTTTTCTGATAAAATTGAAAGTAGCACAGTTCCCAAAAACATGTTTTAGCATTTCACTTCTGAGTAACTATGGAACACTGAAATACTTTCTGTTGAGTTGATCTAGATTTTGTATGTCATATGTCCCGATCCCTCAACCGAAACATTTAATAGGCAAATGTGTGGGAGTGGTGCTTTATTAACCCAAGTATTAATGAAAGGTGTGTAGCCTAGGATGAGGTGTGCTATTGCCAGATTCAGTAGGAGTCCCACTCTGACCTGGTGTGCTTCAAAAAAAAATTGCAATGTAGAGCACTCTGAGAGCAAGGCCAAGCTTAAAGTGGATCAATGAAGGCCCACCCCCCTGAGGTAAAAATTCTTCATAGCAGTATTTTCCTTGATGCGAAGCGAAATGCAACATACTCCCAATTGCCATCTGATCGTGAACCATCTTCTGGAATACACAGCCAGTTTGGTTGTGGGACACTTAGTCCAGGTGGAATTTCTCCAACTTGCTGGAGTTAAATTGTTGCCAGGATTGTGTCCTGCGTATAAATAGAGGAAAGAGATAGTCCTGCTGGAGACTTGATTCTCCAAAAGGTTTTTTTAAAAAACAAATGGTATTTCTGAGAAATCGAGTAAAATGTTTCAAGATAAAAGAATGTTAAATATAGCTAGAAATAAGAGAGCCATATGTTCAAAGCATATCAGCTTTGAAACCATACACTTAACCCTGGAACTCAACAAGATTTCACATTTTAAATAAAATTTTTAACTTCCTGAAAAGATAAAGTTCATTCATCTTGAGGGTAACCTAGAAAGAAAAGAAAGAAAATATAATTCGTGGAGAAACCTTTCACTAAGATAAGCATCTTTGACATTAGGGGGGAAAAAAGAATATAATGTGTAAAAATAAGTTGGGTCATATCCCTTCCTAAAGAACTCTGTTGTTACATTTGTACATCAAAGTAGGAATAAGGTTATTTTCTGAATGGATTTTTTGGCTAACAAGTACATTATCTTCCAAAACTGTTGCCAGAAACATAAAATCTTAGTTCGATGGGAAAGAAGTGCACCATTTTAGCACTCCTATTTGAAACATTATACAGAGCACAGGCTGTTCTAAGTTCAGTGCAAATGTTACGTAAATATACCCATTAAAACTTACTCCACTAGAAGGAGTTTATTTGGTTGCTTCTAAATGATACTGATAAATGTCAACATTTGTGTGTAACACAGTATACATGTGTTTGTGCAACAGTCATCTTTGTTCGATTTAAGTGATTTTATTTCTTACACAAACTGAGCTTTCATTCGGGAATCAGTTTTCCAGTAACACAAGGGCAGATCAGGAAATGTGTAAAATGGATCAGTGCCCAAAAGACTAAGTTATATATCTATTCTTGGAAAAACATGAGGACACATTGTCTTGAAAAGAAGGGCATAAATTACAGAACACAAGTCCATTTGAACTTGCATATTGAGCTACACCGTCTATATAAAACCTCGTTATGTTACTAACTGTAGCATGTCGGATCTTTTTCGAAGGTAGCTACCTAAATATGCATGCACTAACACAATTAAATTTAACTTAGTTATCTGAGCATATGAGTATATTTATTTTACTATGAAATCAGCTTTGACATTTTGTAATATATTTAAAAATTATTTTATAGGTATATTACCCCACAAGGAAAAAAATAAGAAGGTGAAATAAAGCGAAATGGTTTTTATATTATTTTGAATGCACTGAAATGAAGCTTTTCAAAGTATAAAATACTGCACAACCTGGTAATTTTCTAGATAGAGCTTACTCAAAATTATGTTAGATGGAAGTTATCCATGAAAAAAAGTTTCAACTTATTGAATGGCCATTGCCTTGAATATAAAGTAGCCTGCCTTGACTGCAGAATATCTATTGCAGAATATATGAGGATCTGTTTGCATGGTAAACTTTACCACTCCTTTTGTGCTTCTCTATCATTGTGCTGTGTCAAACCGACGTTTTTCTGCAGGTTACAAATATAATACAAAAATAGAAAGTAAGAGAATGTGTATCACTATATCCAATTAAGTGACAAAACTACTGATAAACAAGTGGCAGTTATGCAGAGCCATTGAGACATTAACACTGTATATCAGAAGAAAATCGTCCAAACCAAATCCAGAGCATCAAGAACATGGTCACACTCTTTGTGCAGGAGCTTTCGCCTCTAAGTGTAGACGTAGCAGAGACAGTTTGTCAGAGCCACCTAGAATGAGATAGTAAATAAATACACACGATCAGTACATTTTTAGGCCTTTAGTGCTTATTCAGACTCAGAAACTGCTTCTTCATAGGAGCAAAACAGACAAAAGTTTTCACATTAATCCTCTTCATTTGTGAACTGGGTTATGTATTGTTTCCAGTAGCAATGGACTGAGCACTGCGCAGAGCAAGTACCACGTGGTGCTGTGGTTTAGGCCCTGTGAATCCTGTTGGGTCCATTTGTGTTCTAGCAGAGCCTGTTTCCATCACCCACCCTTGCAAACTCAGCTTCTCTGTGTGTCTGAAGACCATTCAGGGCCAGCGAGTGCCGTTGGAATAAAGTAGCCATAAAGTGATTGGCTTGTCTAGAGACTTTACTGATTTTCATGGAGGCCTCAAATAAATAGTCTCATAGGTCTCAGTGGGTTGGTAAAATAGGCCATTCCTTCTTCAGTGGAGCTTTCTTGCATTCAAGAGGCGTTAGTTCTTGTAATTTTGGACTGTTTACA
>WEIS01080109.1:440-10810 GCA_013389965.1 Todus mexicanus
TTAAATTGAACAGTTCACAGGAAACCCCAGAGGATTAAACACACTTACCCAAGCAAACCCACTTCCTACCACTTGAGAGGTATAGCTCTGAAAACATGCATCTCATTAAGTCATGTTAGACTTCCTAAAATGGCAATTAAGGCTAAAAGATTAGAGAAAGATAATAAAACATAGGTATTCACCAAACTCCATCTCTCTGCACCTCCATCTTTCCCCAAGTCAGTGCCAGCTGTTTTCTAATTAACCCAATGGTAGCAAGGTGTCCACAAGAGGATAGCTGCTGATTAGCCTAAGAACTTCCATTTGCTCAATGCTATTAGAATTGTGCCTCTAAAGCTCCCTGTTCCACAAACGTCTTCAGATATTGTCGAAGTTATGCCTATGCACTGTGCAACTACAGTAGCTTCACACAAGCAAAGCCACACAAATTCATCTAAAGCGATCAGCTCATGATAAACATTAATAGTTATGCAACCAAGATCAAGATGATCACAAAATCATAGAATTATAGAGTGGTAGAGGTTGGAAGGGACCCCTGGAGATCATTGAGTCCAACCCCCCTGCCAGAGCAGGATCACCTAGGGTAGGCCACACAGGACCCATCCAGGCAGGGTTTGAAAGTCTCCAGAGAAGGAGATTCCACAACCTCTCTGTGCAGCCTGTTCCAAGGCTCTGTCACTCTCACAGTAAAGAAGTCTTTCCTCATGCTCAGATGGAACCTCCTGTGTTACAGTTTGTGTTCATTGCCCCTCATCCTATCACAGGGAACTACTGAAAAGAGACTGGTCACTTCGACTTGACACTCACCCTTCAGATATTAGTAAATATTAATAAGACACCGGCATTGGTAAAGCACTTGTAGATAAGAGTTTTTAGAAATGCAAGCATTTGTCTGTCTTTCCACCAATTTTGTTAGGCCAGGATTTAGACCCGGAGTAATTTAGGGCAGCAGTCAACAGAGGCAATAGAAGTTATCAGTGCAAAGAAACAGATACTCCAGAAGTCGAGTTTGACAAGCCAAGGTCTGGACTGCTCATTGAAAGTACCTGCAGTATGTCTAGAGTCATTAGGCTTTCCACTTATGACTCTCAATTTAAGTGAGATGGATCAGTTTCAGAATACAGACATTAAAGCTGATGTCTTTTAATTAATATGGCTTTATAGATTTAGGTAGAGTAAATTACAAT
The DNA here is from genome assembly GCA_013389965.1 of Todus mexicanus. Taxonomy (NCBI): domain Eukaryota; kingdom Metazoa; phylum Chordata; class Aves; order Coraciiformes; family Todidae; genus Todus; species Todus mexicanus. The sequence continues at coordinate 1,628 of WEIS01080109.1, forward strand.
AATCCTTTATGTGAAAGGGAGAGAAACTGATTTGCCTGGCCTTGCTATGTACAAGACATAATGGTAAGTCTACCAATAAGATTAATTCTGGCTCTCTTAATGCTCTTTTTATTTCTGTATATTTCAGGTCCTGAAAAGTAATTTGCTTATGTTTTAGTAGAAGAGAACACAATCTACAAAAATTTCTTTTTATTATCATTAGAATACCTAAACATATATTAACACTTTTATTGAGCTGACATTGACAAATGATCTTTTATCTACAGTTTAAATACCTGAAGACCATTTCTACATCTTGCCTCTACTCCTAAGACACTTTCTGAAAACCTACCCCACTTTCTCACACCTCTCAGCTACAGAATCACAAGCAATCCTTTTACAAATTGTAACAGAGCTACTTCTCTATTATAAGCTGGTTTTTGTTTTGGTTTGGTTTTTTTGTGCATTCTATTGTAACGTCCCCTGATATTTCATATGCCACTTCTCAAACAACATTCTTTTTTCCTTCCTCAGAAGTGCTGTGACAAATCCTGACCTGATGCTTTTTTCAAAATGTGTAATGTCAAAGCTGGCACATGTAAGTCATCTGGGGATGACAGTGATAGAGAAGTCATTTTATGAAATGCTGAAACTTACTCCTGCTATGAAACTTTCATTTACTTGACAGGGTTTAGGTGGCTGGATAGTACAATATCTTCAATTATTTCAGTATATCCACAGGCAGCACAAGAGATGAGAGGTACATTAAGTCTAGATTTTGCTAACACTGAAATTAAACACCAAAACAGTAGAGCAATCACTATACTGGTTTAAGTGTAAAATTAACTAAGAAGGGAGAGAAAAAGTTGTTGTTTGGTGGTTTTGGTTATTTTTTTATTTTTTATTTTCCCCATTCTTCATGATATTCATTATTTACTATGCTAGAATAATATGCTGTTTTTATTTACGCACCAGTTAGAACTGAAACTGTAAGGCTTGTTCTATTTTCACTGTGAAAATCAAGCTCAAGTACATATCCCCTTTTTTGTTCTTTTTTTAATTCCACATGAAGTATATTAATCTCTGAATTTAAAATGCAGGTAAACCAAGGTAAAATGTCAGTTATGATCTCTGTCCAAGAAGCAAAAAGGCAGTGAATCACACATTAGATTATAAAATTGGAAATAACTTATTTGAAGAAATGCAACTTTTTAAAAAGAGAAGAAAGGTAAGTCCGGATTTTTTTTTCCAAACTGTGCTTTTTTGGTAACAAACAGGTTTTGTTGCACAATTAACAACCCATACAATTCAACTTCTTCCTGTGCAAAAATGTATCAAGATTTGCTTTAAGACTTCTCAGAGCAGTAACTTTTTTAAAAAGAGCAATTGCTTGTCTACATCTATTTAAGGATCACAACTGATCCGAAAAGTTGTAAAATTTTGCTTTTCCAACTTCTAACTAGAAAACACCTTTAGTCTTCACAATTGACATTTGATAATCATAATGCTATAATGTGTTTTGCCTAACTTTATAGATACTCTAAATGAAAATGTTATTAAAAATTAAAAACATTTAAACTAGGAATTTTAAATAAAAAAGGCTATAAAGGAGGAAAAAAAAGGAAGAGGGAAAGAAGTAGAGAAGCCGATCAGTAATTGACCTAAGTAGGGTGAAACATACGAAAAAAGCTAGTTTGAGAAATATTTAAGGTAAAATAATGGTGAATGGTGTGGGTGCTACAGACCTGGTCAGTAAAAACTAAAAGACGGAATCGTATTTGTTCAGTCAGTGCAAGTTCATGGAGATCAAATTTAAATAGTTTCTTTATGAGTCATAAGATCAGTGGAGATCATAGAAGTGTTGAACTAAACTTACAGAAGGCATTTGACTTGATGTTACATGACACTTTAATTAACAAATTAAAATTATTTTAAAGCTCTGCAAGGGATATTTTAAAGCAATTAAAGATGGCTAACTGATAGGTCTCAAAATGTCATTGTAAATTGAAATCGTTCTTGTTCATCATCAAATCCTTCCAGTGAACTCCCACAGGGACTGGCTCTCGGCACTGGGATACATCATGTATTTATCCAAGATCTGCAAGAAGCAGTAAAATTATTACTGGTATTGTAAGAGGAATACCCAGGGGCAGGGTGAGTGAAATAAAGTGAAGTTGGTAACTTCCAGTTGCAGCAATTTGGGACTTAAAGCAAGCAAGTAAGAGCTGCAGGGCAGGATGTGCTCCAGCACTTCCTGAAATCTTGACCCCTCAAGGCCAAGGGACCTGCTCTGTCACCTTTTCTTTCACTGAGAGACAAGCAGTAGAAAGGGTAAATGATTTTTCCTCATGACCTGTACAGCTAAGGTGTAAACCTGCAGCTAGGAGCAGGGAAAATGTCCTAAAAGCCTTGGTTTAAATGAAACTTATTTGTGTTTCACAACTCTCACTTAGAAAATTCCATATCTGATCAGTACTGGAGGTATCAGTAACACAGGACTGAAAGCCAAAAAAGGTGGCATCTGCAAGACAGATCCACTCTCTAGCCCATGGGATAGATGTATAAAAAGAATACTGAAGTGTACAGAAGTCATTTGCCTCCACACTTCTTATGGGCATGTATTGTATTGACATAGTCATTTTTTTTTTTTGTCTGAAATTTAGTAAGAAGGATAAAATGGAAATGTCCCAGAATGCCACAAGAAAATTTGAATTAGAGTAAAAAACTTGACTCTGTTGAAAAGCAATTTTGTTTCATTCAAAGATAGTACTTTGAGCTTTTGCTTGGGTTCTGAAACACAACCATCACTGTACCCATCTTGGTACATCCTCCAAGGTCCTATGATAATCTTGTTATACAATAATACAACTCAAGCCACCTGCTCGTCTTGGTTGTTAGAAACGTGAGGCTGAATTGAACATTTTGCCTGTGAATTTTCCTTGTGACAAAAACATTGCTGTCACTATTTTGCAGAAGAGAAAAAGGCTTTGAGAAGTTTTATTCCTGGTGTACTCCTCTACATCTCTTTGGAGGCTGAAGTGTTGTTTTTGGATTTTGGTGGGTTTTTTGGGGTTTTTTTTGGTGTGACTTCTGTCTCATAAATGAGAGTAATTAGAACAAACAACCTTGTTGGTGCAGTGCTGGCCTAGGAAAGAAGGGAAAGGATGTATAGCTTTTCTCTAGGGGAACAACTTAGTTTTGAATGTCATTTTCTGAAGAGTGTGATGAACACATATATGGGTTTATGGCAGAACATTACTTCTATGTTTCTTGATTTTCTGATATTTGCAATTGTGTGATTAACACAGAAATAAGAACTATGACTCTAAATCTGGAAAGCTCAATTTATGTGAATATCAGCACCTAACAAGTGTTAAGCATGTGGTAACTTGCTTTCTCAGCTGTATGCATAGCTTCTCACCACCCCTCCCCTGCAACATCTTTAATGAGAAAGCACTGTGGAATGCCATTTTTTTCCCCGTTTTTCTATGTCAGTTTTCCTCAATCTCAAACCAACCAATAATGTTTTATATCTCGTAATACTTCTGCTATTATTTTAAACAAAGTCAGTAAGTTATGGGAAGCTGAAGACCAAAATGAGGTCTGATGAAAATTGCAGTTTGAAGTATCTTTGAGTGTTCAAAGCTGAAGAGATATCAGTTAACGTGTATGTCATTCTTTTCATTCTAAATTGATACTGTCATTATTTCCTTTTCAGTGTTTCAGAACTTGTCAGAGAACATGCTCACCAATAAAAAACATTTTGTCAGGGATGCTTTAAGAGAGACAGTTGTGACTGAAAATGTAACAGAGAACTGCTATTAGAAACATGACTGTTACTGTAAACACTTGGATTCAGCTCTACAATATAATAAAAAATGTATTAAAATATCCTTTGTTGACTGTGGGGGCAAAGAAAGTTTTTGACCTCTGGAAAGGAAAACAGCACACTTGGCCCTGCCATATGCCTCAATGGCATGAGGCTCCGCAGGAATCAGGTGNCAATTTTCTCTAAGGAAAGACGTACACATGCTTTGCTAGAGTGAGAGGTCTAACTGAAATTCATCAAGAAAAATTCAGTAGTCATATGTAAATAAAATGTTAGCTCTGCTTTAAGCTTAATATTTACTTAGAAGACTGCTTATCATCTTCAACTTTGGTAGTTTTATTTTAAGTTATAACTGTGCTACAGCAGCTTTCCAAACATTGTTTACACTATATTGATATGTTTGTGTTAGATATAACTAGATTATAAATAGCTTTCAAAATATTTAAAATCTGTCCTTTGGATGCCAGAGCCTTCTGGCCTAAGAAACTTAATGTTTCATGCCTTTGAGGAGCTTAGAATATGAACTGTATTAACATGAATTATGACTGAGGTCACCATGTACCTTATTCTTCCTTATAAAAAATGACCACACAATAGATTTGCTATAAAGGCTCTGCAAAGCTTATTAGCTCCCTTTAAACTTGTTTTCTTAGATGGAAAATGAATTTGTAAAAATCTGCTCTGCAAAACAGTATCAGAATTGACTCCTTTCAAAAGACAAAATTAAAATCTACACTATATTAAGGTATTCTGCAATTTAGACACTTTGATCTTTTAAATGTTTGATGAAGTGGAAAAGCTGGCTTCTGACTGTTAGGAGTAAAATCACCGAGTACTTCAGATAATTTTAATATGAATAGAATTGCTTATATGCACAAATATTCTCAGGATAAGGTCCATCTTTCATGAAATGGAGACTGAGCAGAGTATACTATATGGACACATGTTTCAGCTACAAATTTAGGTTACTGTAATTGTTTTGGGGTTTTTATTTTTATTTTTTAAATTTCTGCCTTTTATCTATCTATCTATCTATCTATCTATCTATCTATCTATTTATTAATAGAAAGAAAGTCCCAAAGCTCTAAGAAATGCCATTAACAATCAGTGCTTTAAAACTTATTGAGATGGTAAATGAACACAGGTTCTTTTTACTCCTAAATCAGAGATTATATGAGATGCATTATGCAAGGGATTATATTCTATCTTTAGCAGTTGGATATATTTTAATGTGAGGTTCATCTGTTATCAAGTGTAAATTCACATTGTTCAGGATCAGGATGCAGAGGACAATAACAAAGAGCTGTTTTAATAGATGATCCATAGGAATCCTAGTATCAACAGGCAGGTGTCACATTTGCATACATTTCTCGCACGCTGCTTGGATCTCAAATGGATAACTGCCAAGAATAAGAAATTTGCTTTCTTTTCATCTAAGACCTTCTTCTTGCTGGTACATAATATATTTTCATCAGGAAAGTATGAATATGTAAAATCTCTGAACAACATAAAATACGTATTTGAATAATCACTCATAGCCAGGTCATATTACCGCAATAAATTATACTGTTTGGTGTAATAGTGAGAATGAAATGATGATCATAATAAACAACGAGGCTATCATTAATTACTGTTCTCACTGTTCCGGACCATATTATTCTCATTTTGGTCATATTTTTGTCAAGGCAGATATTGTAAAGATTATAAACCTGATGATGCATCTTGCAATTTAGAATGAACTCCGGAGAAATACAAGACCCATGCACGGATTACTAAAACCAGCAGATGGCCACTCTGCTTCCCCCTTTGAATGTTGGACCATTGTGAACAACCTGAAGAGCAGATCTCAAGTGCCTTAGTGCTAAGCATTATTGTAGAGGCTGGAGTGGTACCTCCCAATGCCATGGAAGGACTGAGGACACTCCATATTCACAGATATCTGCATCAGCCATGTAACCTTACATTCTTCCTTAATCTGGGTCTTTGATTAGGGTACTTAAACATTTTTCCAGGCTGTGTAAAAGACATCTTTGTTTTCAGCCATACTTTTATTACTTACTTATTACTCTTACTATTTATAAATCTCTCCCCTCCCCGCCCCCAAACTGCTAACCAAAAAGAGTGGTGGCATGACAGTTAGTAATTTATAGGTATGAGAAACATAGAAAAGCCTAGATTCATCCCACACTGACATTATCCACCTGAAACTGGTCGATGAGCAAGGGAAAGATAGAGACTTCCAAGAGCAGAGTCATGACTCTTAGACTTCTGAAAAGACTCATTCGTACAGCTACTCTCACTGGGTTCACTTTATGGCCTTGACTCAGGAGCCTCTAATGGGTTGAAATACATCTGGCCTTCAGTATATTTGGCAAAAATACATGCTTAGGCCCTAACACTTCAGCCATCTAATTTGGTGAAATGTTCTATATGGTAATTTTAGAGATTGGTGAAATTACTGTAATTTTTAAGTTACTGTGTTTCTGAAAACTCCATAATTTCAGCCTTAGTCACTCTAATCTAGCTATGGATTACCATGAATTTAGTAAAATACAACCTTAAAATAATGTTCCAGTTTGCAGATTGCCTAATTCCCCAACCAAGGGGAGAGGCAAGTATCTCCAGAAATACTGGTCCAAAGTCTAGTCCAACCTAGCATATGGTGAAGAATATGACTACAGCCAATTGTGAGCAACAAATGCCAAAGCAAGAAGTATGAATGAACCCCTAAAAATCTTCAGTGAAAAGTACATTTTCGACTATCTGCGTAAGTTATTGTAGCTGTAGATACTGGTTCAATGTGAGACTGGAGTGCTGCTTTGTTAAGTGACTTAAGAGCACATTGTGATAAAAACCCTTTGTCATAAGAACCTAAAAATCTAAATAAAATCTACCTGTGCCATGTTCACAATGCAAACATCCAAACTTTATACGCCAAGAACACCCATGTGTCCTACTGAACTAGTTTTAGATGGGAGGAGCTGGGGTTATGTATCTATGAACAACGATTCAGAAAATTGTTATGCAGATAATAGTGTGTCCAAAAGGTAATTTCAAGGTATTTACCATGCACGCAAAGCCTCATACCCTTCTACTTGCAACAAGACCGAAATATAGACCTTATATTTGTTGAGGCAGGGATTGTATCTTTATCCTTTCAGCCTGCATATCAAATTGCATCAGTAGATGTTATATGATCTGACTGTAAATACGGTTGCTTTAACATCTCACAAGCAGGAAAGGTAGGAAAGCAAAAAGGCAGAAAAATGCAAGAACTGCTGAACATCTAACATTTATCCTAAGTCTTACCTTGCGAACTGATAGCATCATGAGATAATGTCTGACTGCTGTTGGTGTCTACCCTCAGGCATAATTTCATTGCTAATTATTTTTCTTATTATCAATACTTGCAATTAAGATCTTTGTAATTAGAATAGCATGTTTTTATAAAATAATTTGCATTTAGTTAATTTCTCATTATTTTATTTATTATCTCTCCTTTCACGCCCTCCCATGAATCACAGTGAGATGGTCTCAATATGTTTTCAGAAAAGATTAACTGATCCTTCACTTGAAACCAGTTAAGGACCATTGCCCTACAAACCATCCAGAACATCCTTGGTGTGCCTCTGTCTGAATGTAATATTAGTGAAAACATACTAAAGTCACTCTTAACAGTTTGACCCCCCCGCATTGGTTTTCTTTTTGTCAGGAAATGACAAAAATTACCTTTCACAAACAAAAAACAACTGTTGCAATTAGAGTCAAGGGTGACTGTAGATAAACAGGAACAAATTAAGATATTGTGAAGAAGTGGATAGCAACTGCATGGAAAAAAAAATATTACAGCTAGGAATACAGACATATCATTTGCAGTAAGCCGCAAAAAGACAAGGGAACATTCTCTGAAGATCACAATAAGCTGTAAATTTGCATCTGGATCCAGCTTTCTGAAAGGATAGGGACATTTGTCCGTAAAGGTTTAGTTCAAATAATGGAAGAATGTATACAGAACTCATTTCTGAAATTTTTTGAGCCAGTGTTGAATTGTCATGACGTGCTGGCGATTAATATGGTGGCATCACACTTAGTGTCTATCTCTGGAAAACTTCCTGTTGCACTCCTGAGTCCATAAGGACACTGATGATTTTCTTGCATTCTGTTGATGCCATCTGTTGAGTGCAGAGGTCCACTGCATTATATCTGGCCATGCCATCTGCTTTGCACTCCTAACCTGCTTCATGTGACATGTTGGGTGGGCAGATAGCAGGCTAGCACACTGAGCTGCACTGCATGAGTATTTTGTTGCTTCCTCATTCAATATGCTTTCCCATCTCAGTAATATGAACTGTCTCAGATGGCTGCAGTCAGCTGGTGAATCCCAGCACTGACCACCAAACAATTTAGAGTAATTGTTTTAGGACTAGTCATCACTTCCGGGATTTACTGTGTATTGAATTGGTGCTAACTACTGAAACTGGCGTGTTGAAAGAGGAGACCATGTACTGACTTAGGTACTGTGCATTTCATGCAGTGTTAGGGAGTGACCTTATTTTGGTTTTGATATGCTGGACTTTTGCTGACGTAATGGGAAGTAATTCTTTTGCAAAATGCAACAATGTTGATTTTATCTTCTGTGCCTAGTCAGCATCTCAACTTTATTCAGATTTTGCTAAAAGTTTTTTATGCCTCCTGGTGCATATTGTATATTTGTTCCATTTGAATTCATAAAACCCCATTAAGGTTCAGTGTCCCTGTCGTTCATGCATCTCAGGTGGATGTTACTCCTTGCAGCTCTTCCTGGACTGCATACACTTTCAGTAGACAGATGAACTTCTTTCCCAGTACCCTACTACTGCAAAGTAGTTGCTCTACACAGTTTTTTTTTACTTGAACAGTTCTCTCATTTGATGATAGAAATTTATCTTCCACATATACTGTCAATTTTATTACATTTACCAGTAATGTACCATCTGATGTCTTTCAGCAACATCCTGCCAGATTTCTGACTGTGCAATGCACTGGGTTTCTGGTTATCCAGGGATATAAAACAAGCAGTAACTATGTGCACCCAAAGTAACTCCATGTTCTGTGTGTAGCAAACCAAACACAACCAGGACACTTTGAATTCAGTGCAGATACGACACGAACCCACTTGAATACTAGCCTCATTTGGGACCTACAGACAAGATCTATTCTATGCATGTACAGTGTAGACCATACTGGCAGCACATGTATGGATGGTTTTATGGACACTTTGGATTCCTATCATTTTCTTCATTAGAATATTGGCAGGTAAAATATCTTCTCATTAGGGGAAAATACAGAACATACTGTCAAATAAACCTCTCCTGGCTGCAGCTGCAGAGAATATC
>WEIS01080110.1:1936-16654 GCA_013389965.1 Todus mexicanus
TCAGAATGTTTCATTTTGCCACATTTGTTTTAATTGTGAGGTTTTCACTTATTTGCTTATAGTTCTGTGCCATCGTGTTTGTCCACGCAGAGAATGTGCACCTATTATGCCATCTTTTATGTTACTGAGCATGTTTCTGTTTCTTCAGCTTGCTTTACATCATTTACAAATTCTTGGCAGAAATCCATATCAGCCAGTGAGCAGAATTAAGAAATGTTTCTTGTATTCGTTCTACAGAGAAATGTTGGTTAGTGTCCTCTGTAAAATAAGCGATCAGCATACTGATAGCAGGAGCTTTTTATTGCTGGGCACTGCCTGGGTAAAATGAGACTTAAAGCTTGCAGAAATAATTCTTCAGCCAGTGGGGTTGACTGCTTGTTCATGCTGTTAGTATCTGAAATTGCTGCTGACCAAATGGCACTCAACAGGGTCACTCCTCAAGGATGCAATTCATTTTCCTTATAATTACTGTTCTGTTTTTAGAATCTGGACAATCCCTTTAAAGAGTTTATCTACAGGTTCAATAAAACCACTCAAAACCACTGAGGAAGTTATCTTTTGAAACTTTATGTGACCACAGGCAGGATGGGGAAACTATGGCTCTTCTATCAGGTCACATCCTATTAGCAGCTCCTTGGTGGACACAGTAGTTAACAGCAAATCTACTAAGCAGAGAAGGATGGTGAGAGAAGCACAGTGGTCACCAGATACTTGAACTGATTTACAAATCTAAAGCTTGTATTAGGATTGCTATAATCTGCGTTAGGTGCACAAACTGGCAGTTTGGTCTGCTCAACAGTAGTCAGGGAAATGGAAAGTTTGAGAACATTTCTAACAGTATTTCAGTCCCAAGTGACAGGAGCTTGCAGGGAGGGGCTGATGCTGGGAGGTTTCACTCCCATTCCGATCAGAAGTAAGAAATAAAGACCTTCCACTTGTGAATCTCTCTCAAAATCCTCCAGGGTGGGTTTTGGTCTGGTCACTTGAACCTAACTTGTGTATAAATTCAAAAGTATTTGAGACTGAATATCAGGTTTTGACCCTTTCAGTGTCTCTTGTAATTCTGGCACTGGCTTCTTCCAGACTAGATTTTTGTGGTACGTCAGTTTTCTCTGCAGCAGGCAACACACAATTCTGCCGTATGTTTTACCTTTGCATTTTCGTCTCCTATAATTCCTTCTGATACATTTCACCACATGATCTTCAGATAGGATTTGTATTTGCTCTTGGGCTGTTTCTACTGTCCTACATATGTCAGTAACTTTTTGCAGAGTCAGACTATCTTCCCTGAAGAATTTTCTGTTGTCATCACTTCTGAGCCCCACTACAGTTGCTGCCCCTGTTAATTCCCTTAAAAAGATGTTCAGTTATGTGTCACCAGCAGGTCTGTATTGCACTGAAGATCCTCCACGAGCTGCTTATGGCTTCTTTTCACACACAACATAAAATGCATTTTCTAGACATAAAAATCATATGACTTCTTAGGTCACAGATCACACACATGAACACAGATATTAAAATATTAATTTTGTAATTCTATGTCTATTTGTGTACTGATATGGAGATAATCTTTGTTAAATATCATAAATACCAAGCATTTGATATACAATAACTGTTATTTTCTTTACTCCTCAAAGTAAGTGCATGCATTGCATTCAGATTTCCGTGCACCTGCTTTTCAGCCTTGAATTGTAACATGACACATTATAGAAGAGAGATTTTCATAGACACAAATGGGAATTAAGTGTCCAATTCAATTGACTTTTAATTGGAGTTGAACAACTACAAAGCCTTTGAAGAACTCTGCTACACTGAACCTCTTAATTTAGCCTGAACTTGTTTGTTGATGAAAATCCCAACTCCTAGGCAGCAGGAGGGGAAGGTTTCCTTTTGCTCCAGTAGCCAGATTATCATTCACAAAATGTCCAAGGAGTTTGGTTTTAATAAAGTTTATAACTGTCTAAGAAATAAACTTATCCTATTTTTTTACCTTATGATCAAATGAAAATGTTATTACATTTCATGGAGAAATGTTAGAAATGTTATTATGGTTAGCAGGAAAATCAAACATCCATCTCTATTTTGGCAAATAACTTAAATGTTTCATTCAAACATGATTTCCTATTACTAAAAATCAACCTATTTTATAGTGAAAATGGACAGTTTTTTACCTACAGTGGGGATATTTTGAGGAAAAAATAAAGTTATTTCTTCAAATGATAGTTGCACACATTATACATACCTTAATAAAATCCAATTGCTGATTAATATAATTATAGAAAGTTTTGTAACTTTTTCCAATTCCTTTTGATCTGTGATTTTCTCAATGCATACACAAACCTTTAATAGATTAGAAAGGCAAATATCAAATCCAAAACTATTACTCATGAGGAGTCAAAAAAGGGAAGTATATTTTGCATGCTCTGATGATAAAAATATGACCACTATTTTAGAGTTTCTGGCTTAAGTCACAGAAGATTTTGTAAGGCAAGGATAAGACAAACACATTTTTTTTCAACATTTTCTCTCATTGTTCTCTCAGATCCTTCACATGCCACAGCATTAAGACAGCCCCATGTTTGCCTTCATTTTTATTCATTTGGTACCTGAGGTTGTGGTGCAGTGGTTGATTTTCAGGCGCTGTGTTCTGTCCCTGGTAGAAAGGCAGTCCTCCTTGGGTCGGTAATGTGTCTGGCATCCGCACATGTACATCAAATGCATATTTTACTTTCTTCCTTTGTATTCTGTGGATACTGCAGCAGATAAGACTAGACAAATGCACTTTCATTGACAAAGACTCACACGGATGCTTTGGGGTAGAAGGGATATTTGGTGATGGTATCTTGCATAGTTTGTCCCCTCTGCACCTTGGCAGGATTGATTGTTTTATCAGTAAATGATCCCTGATGGATGAGTATTGGGTCTAGACATCAGTTAAAAGTGAGGATGATAATTCAGTTTTACGGATGCCACTGAAAGGGGAAGTTAATCTATTAAATTGTTTAGAAGTTTTACAATTTCTCATAAAGCCTTTAAAGCAGAGCTTCTCAACCCTTGCCACTGCATGACCTACTCTTCTTACCTTCCTTTTTATCCATGCATATAGCACGGAATTAACCTGGTGCCCTACAGTATATAGCACTGAGGGAGGCAAGGTGATTTTTTGCCATATTAAGGACATAAAGGACCTCATATACAGATCAAAAGAAACAGGGAGATTTGTTATAAGAGTTACAAATTCTAAGGACTAGTAATCTGAGGTGGTTTGTGTCACATCTAATGTCTGTGCTTGGACAGCACCTCAGTGGGATCATGGTCTTGGATCCTTCCCTGTATCAGAGTGTGCTCCCAGGTTAGTTCTCATCTGCATGAGGTTCTTGCAAGACCTCTCCTTGTGCAGGCTTTAACATCCTTGGCAGGACTGTCCATCCTGGCATGTTTGGGGCACAGGGTACCATCTGCATTGGGAAACTGACACCTCTGCACCCAGCAACATCTCTCCGAGTACTTTACAGTGCTGACTGGCTGGCACATGGGGTGACAGAGTCATGCCAGCTCAGTCCTGTTGTCCTGTGACAGGGAGGAAGAGTGTGAGAACAGGGCCTTTTTGGACTCACAGATTATTCCCTGGGATAATGTTGTTCTGTGCCACCTCAAAGGCAACGCTTGTGCAAAGGCGTCCCAGACCCAGAATGACGAGGCACAGGGACAGATGCAAATGAGAGAAAAATTAGAATAAAAGAAATTAATATTTGACACATACAAGCATATGCACATAAATATAAATACATTTATATCTAAAATCAAATAGTTTTTCCCCAGAGCGAGTGAGCTGTATTTGCTGCTCACATTGCACCATCATTCGTGAAGATGATCGTCGAGCCCCTCTAACTGCAGTATAGCATTTTATCCATGCCGGTGCCACTCCTTTTTCCACTGTGTCTAATGTTGATTAGAAAGGTCTCTGAAAGCTCAGCAGAACAAAAAGCTAGAGGACAGAATTCTAATAATGGGGAAAGACAAAGATACAGAAAAAGGGAATGGATATTATCAGCATGTTACATTTTTGTGCAAGAAGTCACACAATATTAAGCTGTTTTGAATAATGTAACTGACAACTGTTGTGAAGAATATTTGCCAGTGTTGGACTCCACCCCAAAGTATCCAATTTAGTTCATATCTGACATAAATGCAAACATTTGTTTGAAATGGGCCAGGGATGAGACTCATGAGAAATTCAGTTACGCTGGGAAACCGATGGAAGAACACCCCGCTGTTTGAACATCAGTGAGAATTGCCATGCAAAATTACCTGATTTGCCAACAAGTTACCAGATTGCTGCTTCCCCTGGTAACTAGGTTAGAAAGGTTTTCAGAAGAGATGAAAATTGAATAATGAAAAGGTGAGAAAGTATTTAAAAATAAACACACAAGCCAAACAATTTACTACTGATGGTAGAGGATGGATTGTTTGGACAGACGGTCTCAAACCAAAACTCCTCTGTGGATAGTTTGTCCTCTTAATGAGCTGAGCAGGCCTTATCTAACAAGTGCTTAGTTATCACTAGCAGTGCAAAATTAGGTCAATTAATAGAGCTAACGGGGTATTTTTTTTCCTGAACAGGTTTTCACTGAAAATTGCTGATTATTTCAACTAATTTATTTTCTGGAAATATGTCAGTTTTGAATAAGTGTTCGCCAGGAAGACTTCTTGGTTTTCAAGGAGATTTTGTAGTCAAAAGCAAAATAAACCTCAAAATCCATGGTAGGTAAGACATTCACCAGCAACAAAGATGTGAGTTCAGATGCCTCCATGATGTTTATTGCTTGTTAAAATTCATCTGTTAAAGGTTCTCTTTCCACAGAGCAAATAGAGAGAGAAAAAAAAATAATTAGAAATTAGAATATTTGGAGTACTTCTTCAAGCACACAAAGTATGAGACCTTTTCATTCTCTCTACCTGTTCTGGTTACATTGTGGTGAGAGACAACCACTGTCCATTCACTCATTTCACATCTCCTTCCTAAAGCTCACTGCCCTCTCTGGACATTGCGAGAAGAAACAAGACACTGTCAAACAGCCACTTTCTCAGGTTCAGAAAATAAAAAGATTTGTTTCTGATTTTGTTACCAGGTCAAGCAGAAATCTGGTGCTGTAGTTCGCCTCTCAGCAGGCTAAGAGGTGTGCTAATGGATCCGGGAGACCACAGTGCTAAGTTAGTTGCGAATAACACTCTATCCAGGAGCACGCGCTGGTCAAGTAGGTGGCAGGTTGGCAACACTCCCTCACCGCGTTGCTTTCAACAGCAGCCACTGCCTGTTGCAATTCCTCTTTCCGTCCTTGCACTGGCCAACATGCAGGTGAATAATGAGGAATAACTTGAAAAAAAAATAAATATCAATGTTTGGGAATGCATTTCTTCTATTTCCAGCAATGAAGACACAGAATTATTGTGTCCTCCTCCTCCATGGACTCACTTCCTAAGTAGAACCAGATAGTGCTGGTCCGTTCCCATGGGCACCACTAAAACTCCTGCATGTGCAGGTGAGTGTTGCCTTGGAGAACAGCTTCTTAAATCTGAGCTCTCTAAATTGATATAAGCAGGACACTCTTTTGGAATGGTAATTTTGCTTTCTGAACTAGCATTTCTTTGATCTCTGTATCAATACTTACCCACAGATCATCGATGCACTGGGGAAAATGTGTGGGATCTTCAGAAACCATTTTAAAGCAGTAGTAATGAAATCAGAATGATGGGCACTATTCAGGGAGCAAACAAACCTTCATTTCAGAGTAAAGGTACTCTGAAGTATGAGGGGAAAAAAAAGAGAAAATGAGTAAAATTAAAAATGTCTAAATAACTAACATGGCTGTTAGCTCAAAGTTCAATTAATCCTTTGCAGACCTCCAGATTACTCAATGGAGAAGAGGAGAACGAATCAAGAGAAATGACAATAAATGAATTTATGAAATAAGATATGGTTCAGATAATGTAAAACTCTGAATGCAGCTCTGCCTTTAACTGAGTAGGACCTTTTTCAAGTTTCAGAAAAGCTTGAATAGAAGTAAACAAAATTTATTCTGTTTCTTTACTGCCTGATTCAAGTGGAGATTGTAAACAATATGGTGAGCCAAGTGTCATAAGTAACAGAACCTGAAAGGACATCAGAGGTTCAGAGAATGAGGCAAGAGTCTGAGATTCAAAAGATCTGAGTTCAGTTTAAAGTGTTATTCCTGAGCTTCTTAGAGACTGGGCAGAATAATTAATTATAGAACCCTTAATTTCCTTTTCAGCCCTTATTTATTAAGAATATAAGAGGATCTGGCTGTTGAGAAGAGTGCACTGAATCCCCTACTACTATTGTAACAGAACAACAGTGACAATAGCTGTTATTTTTTGTCTCTGTGTGACAATTCTTGCATTTTCAGGCTTAGAGGGTTATTTTCTTCTACCCATGCAGTTTCACAATTATTCAGTGGACTTGCAGATTAAGTGCCCAGCTCATTCCTGTGTACTCTGATATTTGCACACACTCAAATCAGATAAACAAGTTATAAAATTCTGACTCAGCACACATTCAGATTTAGGAGTTTTAACTCAATCTGAACCCATAAACCTTTTGAATTTCCCCCCTTGAATCAAAGCAAATGAAATGCTGACGCTATTCAGTATTTATAGTTATGGGTTGACAGATAGCTGCAAGGCACAGTGATTGGTACTCACACACTGAGCACAGTTTTGTTCCCATGTAAGCCAGCACTTCAGCTCGGTGGCTTCATCGACTCTGCATCTTTGCCTCTGTGCTGATGGGGCTTTTGGACTGTGCTTGCTACCTCTGTCCTGTTGTCATGGTCTGAAAACCTGAATACACACCATCAAATTTTCATTTTTGTGCAGGACGTGAACATTTCTCTTTCAGGGAATACCAGGCACTCTGGGTCAACACAGCTGCTGCCCTCCTTGCAGGAGTCCCTGGGGAGCTCAGGTGTGTGCTCATGGCACTCATGCCATTAGAGGGCAGCCAACACTGCTTCCAGTAGCCTCCCATATCATCTGTTTCTCTGCCATGTTTAATAGGCTTTGTCTGGTTCAGGGCAAACCCCATTAGGCATGAAAGGCAGAGTTATGTAAAGGAACTTGCACTGACAGCCTGTTAAATGAATAAGGTTCTGCAGGATAGGGTAGTGGGATTCAGCTGTTTTGGAAAAAAGTGTACTCACACAGACATGTTTTACATTTTTGTTATCCTTTTTTTGTCAGTATAAAAATAGGATCTCACTTTGCTGAATGTATTCTTAGCTGCACTCTGCTATCATTCATTGCTAACACTGCAATTGCTGTTTCTCTGTGTTGGCCCAACCACATGAAATAACACTCCCATAGCATTGTAAAATACCTACTTTTTGCCTTGTCTTCTGATTCTTTGATTTTACAGAATGATGCCAATACATCTTCTCAAAAAACACTCTTGCAGTTGCAGGAGTTAATCATGCAAGTGCTCCATTGTACCCCTAAGAGCTCACTCACACACTCAGGGCTTCAGCATCTGCCAGACGACTTGCTCAAGTCCTGCACAGCCTTGCAGCTTGAGTCCAGGGCTTTGTGTCACTCACAGGTAGTCCCACTCACGATCATCAGGCTCGCACGTTTCCTATGAGATAGAAGGGTGAGAGTGACAAAGTAAAACCTCACAGTTACAGATATGTAGGTTTAATAATTTAAGCATCGCATTCTGGTGAAGTGAATATACTGCAGCGTTTGCACTTATAATTTCTTTATGGTTTGGTTTCTCTTTTGCTTAAACCCACAGGTAATGGAAACTCAGTTTTTACTGAGTTTCCTGTGCAGTGAGTGGGGTAAATGTGTCTGAGTCTGACCACAAGTCCTAATGATAGTGAGAGGCTCAGAAAAAAGGATCCTTTAAGTGTGTTTCCATTTCTACAGATCTTGTCACCGACACTGCACGCAGCTGGAGTAGTTAAGATTAGGACTGCAATTATTTTTTGCTGACTCTGGTGGTTTAAGCTTTTCTAGCAGAATTTCTCTAGAGGGCAGTAAGGATTCAAAGCTGCCTTGGTATAAATATATATATATTTCGTAGAAATGACAGATCATCTTTGCACAGCAGTAAAGGTTACAAGAGTGGGTGCACATGTTGCAGTGTAGGGTAGAACAGCTAAAAGCACATAGAGCATACTGTACACTCTTCCTTCTCATAACATCACCCAGGCTGATATTTCATTGCGCATTTGTATTCTAAATTACTTGAAGTATTCTACTTTTAATCTTTATGAGAAAGGGCCTTTTTGTTAGGGAAGATTCAGTTCAGATTAGTGGAGGGCATAATAGCAGTAAAACAAATTGGAAAAATAAGTCAAAGGGCCAAATGGAAACCTCTGGTTAACACCCTGATGGCTGAGACGAGAATTGCTTCTATGACTCCAACCTACTACTTCCAGAAAACTGAAGCTGGACCCAGGTCCAGGTTCAGTGTGGTCATTCTCTGGCTCCAACATTATGTATAACAATGGCACATATAAGAACACATGTATAATACCTGCTGGATTTTCACAAATTAAGAGGGTTGTCTTGTTCATACATCTACTTTTGAAGCCTCCGGAAACAAAGTGGAATGTGTTAAGTTTTGTGGGTCAGGTTCTTCCAGCTTTACTGTCAGTGGGTAGCACCATAACCTCCCAGCACAAACACCCCCAGCTAAGAGCATAAGAGGTAAAAGTAGCAGAGTCTACACATACGTATTTTCAATCCCGTGATGATGGTACTGCAGTAGTAGCTCTGTGTCGATATGTTGAAGCAAACCATAGCTGCGTGTGTGGTCATGGGTGTGTTCAGCCATGTCTTAATGAGATACAAGTGCCTTGTGTCTGGGTGAGCTGAAATGCAACAACAGAGTCTCTGCACCCATTCCAACAGACATATTCTTTAGACTCCCCAATCTTTGCCATCTCTATTCCTGTAATTTCATGGGGTTGTATTTAAGCATGGAAAGGCTCTAGTAGTTCTTCCAAGACAGACTTAATCTTTCTGCTGCATCTGCTTGTGTCCAACTGGCTGCAATATGAAGTCAGAAGCGTGTATGATGCAAATATAGGAAGTCCAGTTCTTGCCTTCGTTGAACTTAATCCCACTGGGTTAGCTGAGCAAAAGATCCAGAGTGAGAACCGTGGATACAGTCGAGCAAGCTAAGGTTCAACCAATCAGGACACACCAGAGACCGTGCAGAAAGACAGGTGACCAGAGAAGGTTATCAACAACTACATCATGGCCAATACTTGATAATAAATTGCCCCTACTTAAATCCAAAATTGAAGCCATTTATTAGGCTTGGTGATACCATGAATAACAAAACATCTCGGTGTCATTCTATGCTATCTTAACATAATAGAGACTATCTCTATTTCAATGCAATAACCATTTACGACTGATTTTAAATAGGGCAGGTGTGGTTAAATTTGAGCCGTCTTGTTTTCAGCCAGATGCAGGCATGCTCATGTTTCTGCAGGTGCCTGTTTTTTGTTTTTGCCTTTATGAGACATAAAGCTGAGAGGTATGAGAGGTATAATCAGACATAAGACTCTGAGATCCAGTTGTTTACGGTGCTAAACAAAATAGTTGAACCCTAAAATTTGCATTCATCTTGGTGTGCAGATTTGGAGAACCTAACTGAAAATGAGATTTACAATCTAGTAATTCAGAGGAGCCAATGGATTTCTTATCTCTGTTACAACGAGATTCCCCAAATTTAGTTTGCTCAGGAGTTTGCAACAGCAACTGCTACTGCTTACTAATTTTTTATTAATTATCAAGGTACTTACAGAGATGAAGGCACACGTCCATCCCTTCCTTTCTCACCTTTACTGTATTTCAATACAAACTCTCTTCTTCCAGCGGCATCTCCAGACCATACAACTACTTACATCTTAACTGCTTACCCAACTACTTGACTCGTTCTCATCTCTTTCAAATCAAATCTCTCCAGGGACCATGTTGCTGAATGCTCACTGTGCAAACTGCCTCTGAGTGGAGCTGCTGAAGGATCTTGCAGCCACTGGATTGCTGCGATGTGCCCCAGGCAGGCACTTAACCCACAGCTTCAGCATGGGGTCTACATAGGAAACAGGGAGCTGCCTCTGCACATCACATCTGAGCGGTTCACACACCAGCCGTAGTATGCTATCATGTTTTGAGAACTTCAGACGTATATCATCATCAACATATGTGCAAGTGTTATGCCAGAAATTAAAGTCTGGGGCAAAAATACCAGTGGGGCACTTTAAATAAACAATCAAGACACAACTTTGCAAAACAACTAGTTCAAACAGAGAATTGGAATGTTATGAACAATGTGAGAGCGGGCTAGATTTTATTGTAAGATTATGTTTTTTAAGGAATACTAAATTTAGGATCTAAAGATGTTCATACTTGAATATATTTAAATAATTACTCTGTAAAATATTCATCCTACAATCTGTATTCTTGCTTTTCAGGTGTCTTAGTGTCTAACAAATCTGTATTCGTGACCTTAAAAAGTATGTTCCTTGCCTGAAACAAATTTAAACAATAGTGTAAGATGCCATAAAACTTGAAACCTTCAAGAGAAAATCCATTCAAGATAATTCCTTTCATATTTGCAAGAGAGTTTGGAGGCTTTTAGCTTGGTGTCATCTGGTATTTTCACCTGAGACCTCTTCCCATTCCTCTCACTGGCCAAGTGTCCTCTCTTAGACTGTACTATGGCAAGCACATTTTAGGTATGGGTTGACAACCATATTTTAGGCAGCCCACAACTAATTTCATCAGTGCTGTGACAGCTTTCTTGCTGTAGTTGTTTGCATACTGCTTATGGAACCATACTGAAGATTAGATACCACATAGACCCTATCCAAGTTAATTTGTCAACCTCTCACTGGGAGAAAAGGCAGCAATGGAAAAGGTGCTCAATATTAGAAATTATGTTTCCTGACCCACGCACAGGTTTTCAAGTTAGAACTTTTCCCTAGTCACCAATGAGATAGAACAGACACTCTTCTGCGAGTTTAAAGAGAAATGGGTCATAGCCTTGTGGTTTGGTTCTCACTAGGGCACCCAAAGTGACAGCAACACAATGGTGAAAAAAACCTGTCACCTTTACACCCGACACATTGTATGTGATGCAGATCATCGTTGGGTGTTTGCACCAGAGGGACTCAGGGAGCTTTCACTTCCCCGTTAGGTTATTTGGTACGAGCAGTGAGGCTCATAAATAGGGTTAGAAGTACCCCTTCAAAAGAGGAATATCCACCTAAAATAGATCTATTTCAAAGGCAGTGGCCCAAGAGCAATTGCTGTTTGGGGTTCTCAATATAATTCAAACCACACTGTCTCTCAGAAAAAGCTTTTAGTTAAGGGGCTATGATTTTAAGAAGGCTTTATACCCCATATGTGCACTATGGATCATGGAACTAGGAAGCAGTAAAAGTTGAGTACAGCTAGTATACCAGGGACTGACAGCATTATGACTTTTATCAGTTGTGTGAGAAATAAGTCCAGCCTTAGTAAGACGGTTAAGCTAATATGACCATACTCCTATGCTACAGATTTATGGTACACAGTCCACTCTATAAAGCAATTGTTTAGAAACCAAGGGCTTGAAAACCCTTGTTCGGACAAGTAGTCCTTGTTCTTGAGTTCCATTGAACTTCCTTCACTTCAGCCACAGCAGTCCCGAATAAAGCACCAGACTGTGAGAGACCCAGGCCAACAACATAGAACTTACCATGTCCTAGGGCAGTCTGGCGTGCCCTGCAAAAACAGGTGAAACAATAAGCCAAACACTATGAATTCAACATCTGGAAGATACATGAACCAGCAGAGCAGACTTGGACCAGCTTATTTTTGGCTCTACTGATCGCATCTGCTATTGCTCATGCCTCAGTTCCCCCACCTATATAAATGTAAAGGTAACCCTATTTTGCAAAGCCCTTTTATATTTGCAAATGAAAAACATATAAATGCCA
The DNA here is from genome assembly GCA_013389965.1 of Todus mexicanus. Lineage (NCBI taxonomy): Eukaryota > Metazoa > Chordata > Aves > Coraciiformes > Todidae > Todus > Todus mexicanus. The sequence continues at coordinate 13,954 of WEIS01080110.1, forward strand.
AACATTGTTGTAATGACAAGTATTTTCCTGGGCTGTTCAAAATCAGTAGGAAATCCATATTGGACTCTGCTCCTGGAATGTTATTGCAGTGGCACTTTTACAGCAAGAGAGCTTTCCTCCGAAAATATAAAGGCTTGAAAGGATAAAGTCGATCAAGTTTAGTGGTTCAGGATCAGTCAGTTACTCAATGTTACTGCAGTTAGAAGGAGGTGAAGGGAAGATGGGTAATTTCAGTCAGGTACCTACATGGAGATGTGTGCCAGGATTGAAGTCTGGTGATTCATAAGCTGTTCATCAGTAGCTGTTAAATATCTGCTTTTTGCCAACGCTCACTGTTTCAGTCTGCCAAAGATACTGGATAAACAGTTGCTGAAAAAAATTTATAGTTTCTCTGGGGAAAACAAAAGCTTTTTGTGGCATAATACAACATCATAAATTAAAACTTTTTTTAAATTAAGAAGTTACATCATGTTTTGATGTAATGTGATGTGGCAGGTCATGCTTTTAATTTTAATAAGTTTAAAAAAGAGAGCGAGAGAGATTGAGATTTGGGAATATAAATATTGTTTCTGAACCTATAACATCTCTTGTTGGAGGCAGGTTCACCTCTGCCATCTGGGTTCAAGTCTTATTTCAGGAAAACAATTTGAAACGATTTCTGGAGGTATCAGCATCAGTTAATGAACTGATTTCCACTCCACAGACCTTCCAGGAAATTGCCAAACAGCATTAGCACTTCTGTAGTATTTATCATACTCAGGTCTCGCTGTGCTTTAAAAAGCACTCTCATCTCCAGCTTACCTTTTTTGAAGTCTTCTGTAACTTTCAGGTATCCTCACTGCTAAAAATTTCAGTATGAGAAATCCAGGACTGTATTTCAGCGATGCTTACAGTAAGTGCCGACTGATTTCAGGAGCAATTGGAGGGCTCCAAGTGCATCTCTGACTAGTTGGGTCCTTAAACAAAGGCATCTCGTGTTGGAATTCAGATTGGAAACTCATCATGGTGGTGGTCACTTGATGATGCTGCAGGTCTTTTTGACATCATAAGGCGGAGAACAGAATTCATGTATCTTTAAACTGACGTGAGATTTCAGCACAACTAAGGCTAGGCCTGCGATTAGGTAAAGAAAAGTCTTCTACATTATGAACAGAGGATATGGGTCCTCTTTTCTTTCTCAGAAAAAAAAAAAAAGTCATTTGTTTTTATGCATAAGTGAGCATAAAAAGGGATATCAGCCTTGATTTTAACCTGTAGTTACTTCCATAAGAAATGCAAAGGGTTGGGCATACTTCAGGACTACACAAAGAGGAAATAATCACCTAGTCAGCATTTTACCTCTTGAATTTTATTCATTTTTCTTTCAGCTCAGTCACTGAAAGATGTGGTCTGAACACTGCATTTATTTAGTCCTATCTGACATGACTTTACTCGATGGCCATTGCTCTGTTCTCACTTACTTGCTCTGATTTCACCAGATGTGACTCCTGGAGGGGGATTGCCCTCATCCCACATTGGCTTTGGCTGCAAAGGGATCCTGGAGCTCTCACTGCCTCCCTTGGCAGAAACTTGGCACTTTCTAGAAGAGCCTTGCATAAGCCTTGGGAGAATGAAATAGGAAATGACTACTGTAACACAGCTGAGTAATGCAGTTCATTTCAAGCCACTCAGACAACCACCTCACCCTCTGCAAAGCCCGAGGTAATTGGTTTGGGGTTGTTTAGGGCACTTGCCTTTCATTCTCCTTTCTGATTTGTCTTTTCAGTCCTCTTATTTATTATCCTAATAGTTCATTTTTCCATTCTAATTCTCATTTTTATATTTTTAATTATATTCAGAAGAGAGGAAAAAGGGTGACCCATTGTTCTCATAAGTGACATGTAGTCTACGACTTGACTGACAGGAGGTACCATTAGAATAAGCAACCCTTCTCTGACTGAGACTATCCATGTTAACATTTCTGTACTCTGGGCTATATATTTGATCTTACATAGCTGTAAATTATGAGTGACTCCATCAAAGTCAGAGGCATTACTCCAGTGTGAACACAGTGTAGATCAGCTCAGATTCATGCTTTCAGGATTTGAGATGTCTTACCAAGGGTCCAGTTGTATTGCTGACCACTTCTGTCATTCAGATATGTATGTGGTTAGAGTCAGCTGGCAAAAGTATCTGATACGTGAGCTTCTCACAAGAATCATTGCCTTGAATTTCTTGAAGATCAGGTTCATGCTGGCAATTTGAACTTGGCTATGGAGATGAAAGTGTACAGTACATTACTACACTGTAAGTCATATCAGAGCAATATCAAAACAAAATAAAAGTTAAACAAAACATCTGAAATAATTTTCTCTGTGTCCACAGAATGTGTCTCCCTGGGGTAAAACTGATGTTTCAATTCAGAATTCTCATGGAAGGTAAACTATCAGAGACAAAGTCCAACATAATCAGCTGAAAAAAACAGGCCTAGATTAAATATTACCAAAGTTAAACTGTAAGTAGGAAAAAGAGTTTGCCTTCATTTCCATAACTTTACACTCATGTTCTATGCCTAGTTTCTGTACTGGTAATTTCTTTACATCAGAGAAAAACTAGGAATGTTCTGGAGAAGACTGAACTGTTAGAAGACGGCTCAGTGGGAAGGGAAGAGGGATGCATAGTTTTGATTCATGTGAGAAGGAATGTGTTCACTAGGAATAAA